>WEIT01019276.1:114650-124677 GCA_013389985.1 Dryoscopus gambensis | reverse complement strand
CCCTGGGCTACATCCCGGCCGCACCGCGGGTCCTGCCCGCCCGGCGCCTCCCTCCGCCCCGAGCAGCCCCGGCCGGTGAGACGTGCCCGGGAGGTCGGAAGCTGCCTGTGCCCGGGCAGGGCCGTGCTAGGGGAGGGGTGCAGCTGGCCCGAGTCTGAAAAACGCCTTGAGAAGTAATTTTAGCAAATGTGTGTGTTGGCATTTCCAGGAGGTTCGCCTAGTCGCGAAGTACTGAAATCTCACCGAGTCCCCAAAGCCCATGACACGGTTTGGGTGCTGAAAGTGGGATTGATGTGGAATTTAGGTATTGAAAGCAGTGGAGCCATGTTTATTCACACCACTCGCTTAGTTACAGCTGATCTTGGGCGTGACTAACTTTCACAGATGCTACGGTTTTAGGCTGAAATTTCTCAGAACATGTATTTGGCCAAAGGCATCTGACTGAGTCACTCAAGGCCTGAGCCCATCACGTCTTGGAGCATGTTTGCTAAGTGAACCTCCACACAAAAGTTCAGCCATGCTTCATGCTTGCTCCTCATAGGCTTGGTTATTCTTCACTGTAATGTAAACATTTCAGTGGTGAGATCCTTCTCGAGGTGAAGGATCTGGTTTGCTCTCTTTGTGCAACAAAGACTTCAACTCTCTTCTGCTTGTCAGGTAAACAGCCTATGGTCCAGGGGGACATGGAAGGGAAGAAAACACAGTCTGTCCCTTCTGTTGGAGCCGCTCCACTTTGAAAGAATTAAAAATGCATTAGATCAGAGAGAGGGAATTAATCTGTAACCTCGTGGTTATGGCACTCATTTGGGAAGGACAAAAGATGGCTTTGTGTGTCTGTATTACGGACAATTTATGTGTTTTATATCCATAAATCCAGAGACAATCAGTGGAGCAGGGACTTAAGCCCAGGGTGCCCTGCTCCCATTGATAGACCTTTAATCAGAATAGAGGCTCCTGCTTAATCTGTCTGAAGGCAAACCAAGCCTTCAGTCTACAAAAAAATGTAAGAAGCTCAAAAGAAGAAGGGGATGGAGCACTCTCTTTCTTTTCTTTTCCCCTAGAGAAGTCCACATGTAGGCTCTTAGGAGACAGGAGATTCCCTAAAGGAGAAAAATTAATTGTTGCCCTGTCTTCATCATCCTGGAGGAGTTTTTTAATCACTACAGTATAGAGCAGACAGGCTACACTTTTTTCCTTAGTTTTTGAAAGAGAAATGAGCACCTAAAACCTTCAGAAAAAATTTCTGCTCAAAGGAGTAATAGTATTAAAATACCTGAACATCAAAAAGAGTCAGAATTCAATGAACAATTGTGTCCGCAGCACACTCTTACCACCTAGTTTAGCTTTTGTGGATCTTGTTCTAAGGCACTTTATTCTTCCCCTATGGTCAATGAGGTGCGGAGTCGCTTTACTACAAAGACTGTTGTTTTTCAGGTGCAAGTTCCTAAAAAATGAGCTCTTCCACATTGAGTATTTCACCAGCTTTTTAGTCTGTTGGGTTTGAAAATATCTTGGTCTGTGGTTAGACAAAACAGATACCAGTGATATTGGTAATTTTGGGACACTTGGGGGGCGAATGGAAACTAATATTAATAAAGAATTCTGGTAGTATTGCAACAAAACTTTATTCTTTAAACCACTTCTTTTGTAGGTCAACAATCAAATAAAATATTCATGACAGTCTTAAATGATAAGAAAAAACAGAGATCACAAAGATTAGAGATGGAAAATACCATTATGGTCCTGACAAAGGAGTGTTCTTTTACATTCTTTGGTGCTATTTTGTCCAGCTCATTTTAAATGTCTCATTTAAATGTCTTGGGACTTCTACTCCCCAAAGGAAACAGCTCTTCAGAGTTGAATTCCTCCATTTATAAGGTTGGGGTTTTTTCTGATGATCAGGTTAATGGACGTTTCTTACGTTTCAACTCATTACTTTAGCTATAGTGCCCTGTGTTCACGTACATAATTTATTTCTCCCATTGGTGTTTACATCTCCCTGACATGTATTATTTACATCTAGCCTAAGTGTGCAAAATATTCCACAGATGTTCAAGAAAGACCTTCACTCTGGCTGTATTTAAAAAAAAAGGTCAAAAGAGAAGAATACAATATAAATCAAGGCAAAAGCATAAACCCAGTAGGAAAGTATGTTTTAAAATGTGTTGTTTTGTTCATTTGAAGTTTTGTGTCTAACGTGAAGACACAACACAATAGTGTAGTCTGTTTTCCTTTGTCAAGCGTGCTTACCATGCTTTTATTTTAAAACAGTTTAAAATGCGCTTTTTCTTTACCTTTTTTCTTGTTTGTTCTCCATTTGAATTAAAACAATGCAATTCCAAATAGAAACAAAGCCTGAATAAGATGTTTCAGCAGTTATAGAATCATCCTGTTAACAAATCATACTGTTTTCCTAATACAAAATTGTCTTTCCATGTTGGACAGACTTTGAAATATTGTCTATTCTTAAGACCCCTGTGAATGCATCTTTATAAACCACAATACAGTCATTTCTTAATCTCACTTTGGATAAAATAAGTAATTTTGACTTCCCATCTCTGTTAATGTTGATCAAGATTTTCAGATCTAAGAGTCTTCCAACAGTTTCAGCTTTTCTGAACATTTGTAATTTTTGACACCTTTGTCAAAGTGGAATTGGATACAGTTATGTCACCACCCAACACTCCTGTATCTGAAGGCTGTACCAAATGCCTTGGAACATTGTTCTGGGAGCTTCTCTTTAGTTGACTAACCACTGTGACCCCTAAATCCTTTTCAGAGTCAACGCTTTCCAGGACACAGTCTCCAGTCTTCCAAATGTGACCTACATTCTTTGTTCCTGCTGAATGACCTTGCATTCAGCTGTCTCAAAAAGCACGTTCAACTGATCATGGCTTACTAAAGGATGTCAATTTCCCTACAGAAAAACTGTTTTTTCTTTGCATTATTTAACGCTTTATGCATTTTATGTCATCTGAAAATTTTACCATTAATGTTGTTAAACATTTCTTCAGATCACTCATAAATTTATGCAGTAGCAGAGGACAGCATTTTCTGAAATGCGGGGCTCAGTCCCCCAAGCCACTGGAGCGGCACCGGCCAGCTGGGCACCGCAGAGCCCTGCGCCGCGCTGGGCCGGGCTGGGAGTCCTGGCACCAGCCACGCGCCGGGAAGAACTCACTCATGAAAAACAGCAGAACCCTACAAATTCCTCGGGGCTTACCCGAGGGATGATGATTAGCTGTTTATACTTAGTTTTGTAGATCTGCCATTTAGCCGTTTCACAATTAATTATTATGTGTTACACTGATTTTGTGCAATGGTAATCACTTAATTAGGCTGATATACTGCTGTATGTCTGTCGCTTTACAGAAGCGTATGTCAATGCAGTCATCTTCATCAATCCTATCCAAGAATTTCACCCGGAAAACTGCGCAATTTCACATGCTCATTGTCACTAATTACACAATCATTTTCGGTATTGATCATGTCACGTGTCAGGACTCCATTTGTTTTACCTGCAAGTGATTCCAGCATAGATAGAATTATATAATCAAGGTCGTATTTTTTATGTTGTCCAAATGTAACCCTGGCTTTATCCAAGTTTTTATTACATCCTTAACATCCTAGAATTTCTTGAATAGCAACATTAATTGTTCAGGCAGACCTGAATAATTTCTTTTTAAACTACTCATGTATTAAAAATTATTTCCATATTACTTTAGGCAAAAATGTATGGCATTCGTGACCGGGATGGGACCATATTATGAAGAAAAATTAGTTGAATATTCCTGTCTGTTCTGCATTGTTATGGAGAATTTCACCTGTTTCCTTCTAATAACAGTCCTATGATTTTGATAGGATTTTTTTTTTCAAATTATTTTATATATTTTTAATTTCTCTTTCTCCTTAGTATTTCTGGTTGTAAAATTTCTCACTAATAATTTCTCATATGTTTATTGTTGCTACTTCACTTGTCCAGACTACAAATAACAGGCAAAAGAAAAGTTTTTGCTTTATTATCTGTCCTTCTGTATTTCTCTTCACTGAGGCTGACAAAAAGACAATATTCTCTCTAACTGGATTTTCTAACTGCACAACTGGATTTTTGAATCTGGTAAAATCATTCACTGTTACAGACTTTTTTTCTCATTTATTTGCTTATAACTGACTTCTTCAAGAAATTCATGTTTTTAAACTGCACACCCATAGTTAATTCTCTTTACATAGAGCAGATGTAATTACCTGCTGGTGATTGAACAAAATATTCTTAAAATTATTTCTACATCTTTGTCCAACAAAAAGAGGTCCCATTGTAAAGTGAACACATTCAGTATTGAAAAGTTATCTTAATATTCCATGAATGCTTTAACTATGTCAACAAAAGACCTTCAGCATGGCTTGTCAGACTTATGTCTCTTACTTTTCTTTCAGATATTATTATTTCAGATATGATTAAGGACATATGTTTAAAGAGCTGTTTTGCTGATTTGATTTGCTGGTCTTTGGTTTAAACTAGTTAAAGGGAACTGATATTCTTTTCTGACTGGTAAACATTAGCAGAAGCATTTTAAATAATTTAGAATATGTATGTTAACAATAACCTCAACTCAATCTCCGTGATATTCACATGCTCTAGGCTGAAGATTTCAGGACTGTCTTTTTCATTTGGAGAGACAGCTGGAATGGTTTAAGAATACAAATGCACAAACTGGGGTTTTTTTTGAATGACCTAAGAACAGCATATGTGGTAGTTTTGTTTACCAGCATTTTAAAAATAAGTTAGAGGGGCTAGGGTTGGGGTACAATTTTACAAACATTACTTTTAAAAAAGAGCTGCTTCCCAAAAAACAATTTAGAGTGCGAAATTCTTCACCAACTATTGGCACTTTTGAAGTAAATCCCCAAATAATATATTTTTGCCACGTGGGTCTTGTCAGTCAGAAGAGGGCTGGAGCATGACAGTGGCTGAGGTGGGATTTTATGAGAAGAAGGAAGCACAGATGTAAGCCCATCCTCAAATAGGTAATCTGCCAGTGTGTCTCCCAAGTCACTAAGGGATGTCTGAGGGCCATAAAGAGGAAACACCAGGGAAAGTCTCAGGTCATTCAAAGAGGAGAAATGGAGTGGGAAGACTTTAGTGACCCAGTTAGTGTCTCAAATTTTCACTGCATAGGAGTAGTTTTTTCACCCTCTAGATACTGTTTTTTGTGACTCATTGGCCATATGACGTTGTCAAGCAGTGTCTCCTGGTTCCACAGCTCCAGTCAACAACCGGAATCAGATCCTTTGGGCTTTTTTCTGAGTGAGGATTCGGATGCCATCCTCTCTCACAGTCCATTCCCAGGTTAGAGGTGTAAGACATAGCTGTTGCTGTAACTAGACCACCACTCCTCTCCTCAAGCAGGTTGTGTACTGTGGAGGGATGCTGGTCTGATGCTTACGTGGTCTGCACTAAGGGCCTTCCACTCAAGCACCCCAGGACAAAGAGCTGCAGCAGGTAGAATTCATTCCATTGCATTTGATTAAAGATTTATCTGTATTATTGCTGAAAGTAAAATTCTGATTAATTTAGAGGAGATTCAACCCTCAATCTGTCATGGTAATCTTAGAGATTTCAGCCTAACTGTCTAATATTATCAGTGCATGCATAAATACTAAGCATTATTTTAAGATGCTGAGCAGGAAATAATTTTACCTCCAAATTATCTAAAATATAAGGTCTAGAGAAATGGTCTTTAATAATACCTCTGGTGATGCTAATTTAGGTATTCTTAGTTACCATAAGGTTGGGTACTTCTGTAAGGTTCATCAGGTAAAAGACAAACAAAATGATTACAGACATCAATCCTAAATATTGGTAAAAAAACCTAAGGTTATAGGCAGGCAGTATAAGTTTTATGTCTGACAGAGCGGACTGTTTTAATTAGCAGTGTTTTAATGAAGGAGTAATTGTGACTCTTGTGGTAACATGGCTCAAGGTAAAATCAGATCAAAGTATAATATTCCACAGTCATAATAGATTGTGTCAGGGATCCACAGACAACTAAATCAGCATACACAGAGGAAAAAGAATGAAAGTTAGAGACTCTCTGAGAGAAACTAAACAGCCAGTAAATGGAGAAGGCAACTAAATGTAGCTGACAATCTTCTCATCTTCCCCCAGAGAAAGAACTTAAATGCCTAAAACTGGACTCCGACTTTGGAAACCTAAATAAAAAACCTGAAATCAGCCCAGCACACTACCCTTCTGGGCAGTTCCAGGCACCTCCAGTACCACTGCACCAGTCCAGAATTAGCCCAAAAAATTCATCAAAAACTTGATCTTGGAAAGTCTTCAGCCAGTCTAAACGACAATGATCTGGGATGATTCAAAATTAAATATCTTTAAGAGTTGCTATTTTAGAATTACTTGTTAAAAATGTAAGGCAAAAGCTCCAGGCTGGCGTAGGTTGGTGTTTTCTGTAATTTTAACACTCTCTGGATTGTCAGCTCAGTCCTTTGATAATAAATAGGGCCATTGTAATCTATAGGGTACCCACGTTTGTGGGGGGAAATGAATGAGGTCTAGAAGAGAATAGGGTAGCTGGCCAATAACTCTTTTTCTGCTTGTCCATATATGTGGTTACATTTTGAAAGTTTAGGTGTAGTCAATGTGAAATAAATTCACATGTAGTTGTACACATGACTTTTGACAAAAAGATGCTTTTACCATTAATAGCCATAAAGAAGTCAAAGACAAATCTTAAGATTACATTCAAACCATTGTTGATAGAAAGGAAAGTGGTATTGAGAAAGTTAATCCTCATGCTCTTAGATAGTGACAAAGCAAAATCTAATTTGCCATGAAAGTGAAATTCAGAGTCCTCTGTTTTGAAGAACTAATTAATTTTGCTTTAGTCTACAGAAGTTTAGTGAAAAATACCCCTTGAAAATTTATGAAAAAGGCAGTTTTACATAAACAGAATTATACCTCATTAAAGCTTTAAAGAACCTTAAATTGTGCATAGTTTAAGTTTGTGAAGCTTCAATAAAGGAAGTTATTGTGGAAAAATAGCATTTCTTTAGGGTTAACAATTAATTGATGATATTGCAGTAGATAGTGACACTAAATCTTGTCTTTTCTTTCTTCCTTTCTGGGTAGTGTTGGCCTAGAGAAAACTGTCTCCAAACAATTATTCTTGTTTTCTTCCCTCAGTTTAGTTTTACCAGGTTTATTACATTAAGAATTATCTGAATGACAGAAAACCCACTTTTAAGTTAAATTGAAAAAAAGGCTGGGATTTTTTATGCTCTGGAGTGCCATTGTGGGAGGAATCAGACATTATGTAGATATGTGAAGCTACCATGGACCCAGAAGCTGTCACAGAAGCTAGTTTCAACCATTTTTCAATCTTGTTAATGTCACAATTATCAAAGAGGAAGGTCTTTTCTTTCATTTGTCAGGTTCCTTTTCAAGTATTTCTAATTCTTTAATTAAATTTCCTTTGTAAAAGATCTCTCACAGTGATGTCAAAATTTCCATGATAAGTCAAGGTTTCCCTGTAAAACCAGGAGACAAACACTCGCTTCTCTCTCCATAACACTGCTGTCTGCTGTGATGGTAGCATCTCACTTTTCTAAGTGGCAAGCTATTTTGGGAGTTGAAGAGTAACCCATGTCAAGGTTGCAGAGGAAGATTCAGCTAAGCTTTTTTTTTTGGTCACTCTGAGTCTGCCTTTATTTGTCCTCTGTGGAATATCTCACTGTTCTCCTATCCCGCAAGCAGTCTTGGAGCCGAAGCACTCTATCATCCCCGACTTACGCAAAAGGGTTGTTTGATTCAGCAACCTGCGAAGTGTCACACAGTGAAACAGGTCCTGCCTCTCTTCTTTATCTCTGTCTGTGCCTCACACATTCGTGCAGCGTAGCACTTTGCTTTCCTAATCTGACTGCCGTGTTCCTCAGAGGATATCTTAGCTCTGCAGTTCCTTTCTTCCCTCCCTTCCTCCCCCTGCTCAATCACATGCTATAAGGTGCCAGACACATCCCACACCATACCCCAATCTGTAGTGCTCTCTCATGAACGGAAGAAAATACTTAAGGAATGTACAAAGATGTAAATCCTTGTTAAAAACAAAATATGATTTATTTTGCAGAAGAAATACAGCTCTTAGAAAGATTTTTTTTAACAATCGAAAGATACATTTACATTACTTTAAGACATATGATTTTGTGATAGTCATCTATGAAGCCACAGTTTTATCCAAATATATCAAGAAGTGATGACTGTGTCTCAGTGTTGTCCTTGGAAACTTGTTTTTGCCTCTGGCTCACAGGGTCTTTTTTTGCCCTGCTATCATTCTTTCTGCCTGTGTTCTCAAGCTATGACTCCTCTGGCCTTGTCTTCTCAGCAAGAGTCTCCAGGACCTATGGCTGTGGTCACTGACCCTTAACAGCTGATATGTCTGTAAGAGTGGCTGCACTGAGAGAATTTCTTCTCTGCCTGTTTCCTCAGGCACAGTGCTGCCAGATCAGTCTGAATATAGCAAACATCCCATTAACCAAGCAACACACATAATCTCTCTCAGAACAGCACTAAATTTAACATGGTCATTAAAAAAATGCTGCTAGGGATTCATCTCATAGACCTGCTACTATTCTGCAGCCTACAAAACAAAAGACTAGCACGCCATCTTAATTACACCAAATAACTATGAGTTGCAATCAGAGACTCTTAAGATACATTTACTCCAGAAACTGAGGCGAGCATATGAAAAGGGGAGGGAATTAAAATGAAGTTGATAATAAAGCTGAGATTTTCCTTACTATGCATGTTACCATGTCAACCTGAGTTATGCAGCATCACATTTGAGATCTATTCAAGACCCCTTCAAAAGCTTAGCAAGTAACCAGGATATTATGGATGGATTTTCAGCTGATTTTGACATCTTTTGCATGATAAATGCTACTTAACCACATTCTTTTTCTGGTTTAATATCAAATACAACTGAGCAAATGTTTAATTATATCCATGCAGATGGTTTATTATGTAAGAGAGAATTACTTGTCCCACTTTTAAAGTACTAAACCATGCAGAAAACATGAAGCTCCATCATTTTAAGATGACAAGTAACTTAATATAAAGTATTATTTCTTGCGTTTAGCAGAGAAAAACATGAAACCTCAATATCCTGTATGTGTATAAGTTTCACATGGTTTAACAGGGATTCTTTTATGTTACTATGTGAATATTTCCCCTGTTCTAGCTGCCTTCTTAATGTCAGCATAGCTTTCCCCTGCTGTCTGACAGTGGCCTAAAGCCTTTTATTGAAAATTGAAGCAATGTAAAGTTTGACAGCTAATCTTTTAGAAAATGCACCTTTCTTTGTTCTTAAGTACTTAAATATATATAATGGTCTTTATAATTTAAAATACCTTACATATGTTGTGGGAAGTATTAGTTACAATTTCAGCATAGATTTGAGCATTATATAAGTTGCTACACAACAAAAGTTGGTAGATAGATGCTATTAAAGAGTTACAACCTTTTCACCTGTTTCCCATTTTAGTTGAACTATTTAAATGTTTTGAGAAACAAACGATGTAAAAAAAATTTACTTAAAAGCAAAATAAAAGTATTAGCCTGAAATTGTTCATATTCGCACTCTTGGTAAAGAACCTGGACTTCTGGACTTCTCTTTTTAGTAAAATACTGTAGTTAACCTGCAAAAGGGAATAATTCCATAAGTGATAAATCCATTGCACAATGTTACGATAATCACTTAGCTAGATGAAAGTGACCAATAATGTAAAAGGGATTAAACACAATTTACCATCAGATGCAGCAAGTTCCCTCACTCTTAAGGCAGCTGCTGAAATAATTGTTCTCAGAGCAGCAGAGCAAATGGAGTTTAGCCAGTTGCACATCTAGCCTACATTGCTTCTTGGATGTCCAATGGTGAGAGAGTTTCCTCATCTTTACCTCAGCACAGACACAAATACCCTTTCTCTTTAGCCAGGTATCTTATTTCATAATATTTTCAGG
>WEIT01019276.1:88690-105170 GCA_013389985.1 Dryoscopus gambensis | reverse complement strand
AGGGACATAGTTTAGAGATGGACTTGGCAGTGCTGTGTTAACAAAGATGTTATCCAGCCTAAAAAGTTGCATCATTCTATCATTCTGTGGTTGTTGGAAGCATTGCAAACCTGCAAGGCTGCATTCTGCTTACCACTGAGTAATGTCTGAATGCAACTGGTGATCCTAACAAATAACCCTTGGTTAGAGAATTATTTTCAACAAACAGAAGGTCAGTAACTCGGGCCCAATTCTTTAGTGCATCTTCAGGCCTACCATTTTGCTTTGACAGAGCAGCAGTATAAAGATTTCATTTCAGGAGACACTGTAGGGCTGAATGAATCTTTTCCATTATTTTTTCAAGCTTCAAACGTCTTAGACCAGACATTTTCATACTGAAAGCAGACATTCTCACTTATGAGCCTGATATCTGCTCTCCTTTGAGAGACTTAGCTTTATTTACAGCCTGTAGGTATGGGCAGCTACAAACATTTCAGGAAAACAAGTTACTGGCATTTTTATCATGATTATGCAGGTATTACTGGTAAAATATTTTGCTTTCAGGTTCTCCATGGACCACAAATGATGGTGGTCTAAACAGCCGTTAATCTTCTTATTGGCAAGAATTATATCTCTCTGCAAACTGACAGTGTTTTGCCTGGAATGAAAAAAAAAAAAAAAAGACATGATCTTATTATTGCTATTATTACTTGCAGCACAGTTTCTCCTGCTGATGGCAAGGGTAATCAAGGTGATGGAAACCCACACACTTGATTCTCACTCAGTGTATTAAAAGATGTGAAGAGGCAAGTCCTGAGCTACTTAAATTAGAGAAACTTCAACTGAAAAAAAAGGTACCTGAATAGTAATTTACACTTAAGATTAACTTAGGCATATAGGAGCTCTTGCTTTAATGAAAATTCAATAAATGTTTTAATCTGGCTCTCATCTCACATTTATGTTGGTAGTGCAATATATAAACTGAGTAAAAAAAAATAAAATCATGTTTTACCCTGCCCAGATAACCAGACATTTAACATAACACATTTATATGATGTGTTAGGAATTTAATGTCACAAATTGCAAAATTTGCTTTACCCTGATAAACTCTCTCTACATATAGATGCATGTTTCAAACTGCTCTGCAGTGCTTCCAAACACTAACTGGGAAAACACCAGACTCTTTAAAGGTTAGTGATAGATAAATTCCCTGAGGAGAACAAAGGGATGAGGAAGGTCCTTGAAAGACACTGCTGAGGCATTTTCAAATGACAAGAACTGTTGGCAGCACCAGAACAAGCAGAAATAAGTGATCTTGTAACCTTTCACTAATGCTTACATTTTTGTGCCCAGATCAAGCCTCAGGTTAGAGGCTGCATGCTTTTATTAGGTTGGGGTTTTTTTGCTATTTCACTTTTACTGATTTGCTGTTGTTAAATAATCCAGAGCAAACAATACACACTATGGTAGAAATTATGGCTGTGGTCCATCTCATGCATACCATAGCAAGGAAGGAATTCCACTGGAGATGGTCTAACCTATACAGAACATCATCCCACCTGCTCCTAAGAACCTTTGAGTTGTATGAGTCCATTCCTGTGGCTGTCCTGCCTGTAGACATCTGGGCTGTGACTGCTAAATGGAAGCTGAATCTAATGGACAATTGCCTCTCCATTCCAGTTATCTATATGGCCTTTATTTTCCCTGCGTCATTTACCTTCCATAGGATTGTTCATTCCACACATCCTTACACACACTGATGACTTGTTATTTTAGGCACTCAGCAGCGTTTTCTCAAAGGTGAGAGGGAAATGTCAGTGAAAATGCACTTGCCTCAAAAATGGAATCATTTGCTAGGAGCAACTTGCTTGCTTTCTTGTCTTGAGAAGGGATCTTAAGACTATTTTCCCAACTTAAGGAGGGATCATGACTCCCATAAGCTGATAATTGGACAATTTCCTGAACATGAGGAAAAAAAACAACACCAACCCCACCCCCACCCACAGATTGTCTAAGTCTTTCTAAGATTTCTGGACTTCACTGAAATAATACTTGAAACATGATCTCATAAAAAAAAATTAAAAAAAAAAAAAAAAGAAAGAAAGAAAAAAATGAATAAATGAATCCTGGCCAATCAGATTTTGTCATATCCCTACAACTGTATCCTCCTGCACTCACAAAATGCTTTCACTCGTGAAAACCTGTCTTAGCAATGCTCAACTTGCAAATATGGAGATATGAGAGGGTGCAGCTTGGTACCTCTGGATGCTTTAAAAACGGCCTGAAAGGCAAGGGTGAGGGCTGAAGTTAAGACAGTTATTAAGGGAAGTGGTATTTTGGCATGAAAAACTGGATTAGTGCAACCTGCACTCACCCCCCATCAGAAAAAGGAGTAACTTATGGTCTTTTTAACTGCAACTGCTTTACTCCTGCTTCTGTATTTCCATGGAGCTCAGCTGCAGACTGGCTGGCTGACCTGATGGGAAGGGGAAAATGGGTGCCTGTGTAAAAAAAAAAAAAAAATTACAGTCATACACTGCCTGTAAACCAGCCCAGCCACCGCCTTCAACAAGCTCCTCAGGACAACTGAAAGCCAGACCCATGCTCAATGCATCTTTAAATTTGATTATTCCTTTTTGTTAGTGAATGGAAGCCTAAGGGTCATTTAAATCAAATCTGGTTTGAGACTCGTAAAGTAGCAGTGCAAACTATCAACATTTCTTTGACAAGGGTATTGCTAGTGGCTTGCTGCAGCCTTGCATTGCCTCTCCTGTTGGCACATAGCTCCTTTGGCAGCTGTGATGAGTGAAGATTCTCTCTCAGCGGCTGTTTTATGGTCGTTTCTACTAAGTTTCTGAGCACCATATTCTGGTGTGTTTTCCAGCTCATTAGAGAAGGTGATACATAATCCTGAGACAGAAGTCTGGCCCTGGTTTCTGGAGACCAAATGCACAACATAAATATAAAACCGTCAGAGCTGCTTGTGGGAATGCTTCCAGGTAACTCACAGCAGGGTGCCAAGGGACTTGGTCTCAGGCAGCATCCACGACAGGCCTACATACACTTGGTGCCATTGTGATGACACATACAGCCACACAAACAGCACTCAGAAGAACAATGGCCTAGGCTATTATAAGATTAAGAGAAGCTGCTCCTGACAAGGACCTTGTCAAGATCATAGAATCATAGAATCCTAGAATGGCTTGGATTGGAAGGGACCTTAAAGACCATCTCATTCCAACGCCCCTGCCGTGGGCAGGGACAGCTTCTCTAGATCAGGTTGATCAAAGCCCCATCCGACCTGGGCTTGAAGACCTCCAGGGATGGGGCATTCACAGCTCCTCTGTGCAGCCTGTGCCAGTGTCTCACTACTCTTACAGTAAAAAATTTACTCCTAATATCTAATCTAAATCTACTCTCCGTCAGTTTAAAACCATTACCTCTTCTCTTCTATCACTACGTGTGCTTATGAAAAGTCTCTCTCCTACCCTCTTTCAGGCCCTCTTTATGTTCTGGAAGGTGCTATAAGGTCTCCCCAGAGCTTTCTCTCGTCCAGGCTGAAGAACCCCAGCTCTCTCAGCCTGTCTTCTTGTGCATGATGAATAGACCTGGTGTATTGACACTCAGCAGAGAAGAAGAACAATTGAGATACAGATCCTGAAGGACCCACATCTGTCAGGAATACCTCTGTGACATGACACAGGCTGGTGGTGATGGCAGTCCAGACATCAGATGCCTCTTATGAGTCCTTTCATTGCTTTGAAGTGTTTTTGCAGTGTAATGATAGGGAAAAAAATCAGTTAAGCACAGGGAAATATTTTTAGGCAGGGCGTACAATACTGTAATATCTAGAATGAGTTCTGAATGCCTGAAAAATCCTATTTTGGATATGCTTTGTATAACCAGATAGTACTTGATAGTACATTTCCCCCCTTTATTTGCTTCAGGAGATCAAAGTAATAACGTCATTGTAATAACTTCATTTGATCATAGTTGGAATAGTAATAACTTCATTTATTTTCTAGTTAAAATAATCAGAAGAGTTTATATTCTCCTTGAAAGCAAGCTCTGTTGTAGTAGTTGCTTAATGAATTAACAACAACAGTCACCATCTTGGCTTCTGGTAGAGGGAAAGCAGCTCGTCTTCCCAAGGAAAATAATCCCATTTCACTTCATGTGCCCTTGTTTTGTACCACAGTGGAGGAGCTCAGAGGCAAAACTGTTGCACTCCTTGAAAATTAATGTTCATAGAAGTTGTACATCACAACATCTCAGCATGATCCAGTTAAAATTTTCCAGTTAAGCCAACTTAAATATATTGCTTAATCCTCTATGTCTTTTACAGACATTCATATGTAGTATTTGCTCCTTACCCTTTTTATTATTAAATTATGAGATTGTAAAACCAGCATTTAGAAACTTGGTAAAAAGAACAGCCAAATCAATGATGAGTTTGAAATTACTTTAACCCTCGTTTTACATGCTCCGTATTGCAGTGACAAATCATAATCTGAGAGTGGGAGACCTTTCGCTGTGTTGTTTTGGGTTTTTTTCTAGAAATCTTGCATATTGGAAGTGATTTAAGTGTGTTGCCTCTTTCCCCTGCCAACACATGGTAGTTTCAAACCAGGCAGGCTGATGTGCATGGCAGTTCTGTAGGGAACTCTGCAGTGGCAGTCATGGTGTTTTGTTTCTGACAATAAATTCCTGCTAACTCATTACTAGAAGTTTGAAAATGCCTTGAAAGGAGACAGGCCTGTGCTTTCATCCTTCCAAAAGTTGGAGGAGAAAGAGTGTGTTGCTATCATTACAGTCACGAGGTTTTTATTTCCCATCTAGTTAAATGTCAGTCTTATAAAAATCCAGCTTAAAGACTCGTTTTTACAGCACACATCAAAGGCAGATTCTCATATTAGCTGAATGGTATGGAAAAGTAGACAACAAACAGTGATTTACAGACATGGAGAGAGTCCAGCTGCAAAACCACATTTCTGTATTAATCTTAAAGGAAGTTCACAGGAAGTTGAGAGTTTAATCTGATCTTTGTGCTTCTGGTCTATTTTTGCTTTGGAATGGGGAAAAAGTTGGTTTCACCTTTCAGTTCTTATGCAACAGAACAAATTTATAAAAATGTTTACATTTTTGCTCTGACTGTGCCTATTATAAAAGTGTTGTAACAACAAAAGCTCAAAAAAATGTTTCTTGCCCTTAGGTTGTGCAAATAGCAGCACTGTGTGCCCTCTGCCAGGACTACTCAGCGACTTTTAAGACGAATAAGAGGGCTTTTATAACTCAGTTGGTTCTCTTTCCTCAATAACTACATTTTCCTAAGCATACCAATTTTTTGCCTGATGAAAAAAAATTTCAAGGGAAACTAAAATTGAAGCAAAAAAATGGAGGAAAGCATGGACCATAGGCAAGGCTAGTTCAGTTGTCAGCTCTTTGAAGAAGGAAGCAGAAGGCAGAAAGCAGAACTTTGCCATATAATTTTTTGTTATTTCCTCCACTTTTCAAAGTACCTTGGCTATTTGATCTCTGGCAGAGAGGCACTGTAGCCATTTTTATGCCAGAGGTTTATCTTTATATACCCCTTTTAGAACTATATTTCACAGTGAATGGCAAGGAAAACTACCGACTGATCTTGAAAACAACTTGCAAGCAAAATGGCAAGCTATACACCGTCGTTCTCTTAATTTTTCTTTCAGAGGCTCACTTTCGGTTTTTTTCTTTTTTTCGGATTATGCTCTCCCAATGAATGCAGTGCTACTTGACCTTTAAATGTCAAAATCCCTTTGAATGGCATTACTGTGAGCTCTGGAGCCAAACACCACATGTGAATGGCTAATATACATAGGAATCAATAGATATATTTCATGATGCACAGCCAGGCTTATGAATTCATTTTATTATTCCTATCACCTCCCCACCCCCATGAAAACAAATTTTCAACTTGCTACTGCTATTTTAAGAAGAGAGTAGGGAGGGTATATACTGGCAGGCTGATTGACATAAGTCAGCCAACTCTTCCAGCTAAAGGTCTGAGTCTGCAAGCTGTTTCTTGTGGGTGGATCTCTGTGCTTAGATTGAGAAGCCTGCAGAATTTAAAATGAAGTCAGCTACAGCTAACTTAAAAGACATAAACTCATACTTTAAAAGTTATTTAAGTGAAGAAACAAAGAGTGAAGTCACTTTACATATTATTATTATTATTTTATTATTATTACCATTTTCCATTTGCTCCCAATCAGTTTTAATATACCACTGTTCTCTGTATTTTTTATGTTTGTTTCTCTCACTTTGGGCAGTAAGAAGAGGTTTCCATCGCTACATCTACCTGGATGAAATCCAAAATCTGAGCCAAGTATCCTATGTGTTTCCTTCAAAAGTTATGGAGAAAGGCAGAGCAGGGGAGCCAGAGATGAGGAGGGAACTGAAAATATTCCCAGTACAGTTGACAGTTTCATTCAGGCTCATCTCTCTAACCCAAGGGTGTTTGGCAATGATTCAGTCATAAGGGATGTTCTGTACCAATCTCAGTTAGGACAAAATAGCAGATTTTGTCCAGTTCTCATGCCAATAAAGAAAGGAAGATTAGAGGGCCCTTTCCTCCATCAGTTACTGAAGCAGAACATGACAGACTTTGAAACTGTGAATTCAAAGTAATGCCTGTGGCACACTGCAGAAGAGAGTATGGATTTCTACTTGTGGCTGTCTTTTGCCTGCAAATGTGGACTGCTCTGTTTTACCCTTTGGAGGATCCTTGCCCCTAGAGAGAAGACATTTAGCCTTCAGGAAGGGAGGATGAAAAACATTATTAACTTGACATGATTTCTCACACTCACTTTGTCTAGACTGGTGGAAGTGGCTGTCACAAAGAATCAGGATCAGGGCTGTGCTGTGCTGCAGAAGCAGTCCATGGCCTGAGCAGCCTGCAGGAAACTAGGCACTGCAGAAATCTGGGTATTACATCTTTCTGGGTGGCCAGCCAATAAACCCAAATGATCCCATTTTTTGGTGTACAAAAAATATAAGCATGCACAGTTTCCACCATTCATTCAATTTTCTTGTTTAATTTTTCTGAGCTGGAGGACTCTTGCAGGATTTAACCAGTAATGCCTGTCATGTTGAGCTGGAAACACCTCTAGAACATGACAGAATTATAGTGCTCACAACGCCCACAGGAAACAGTTGTTATCCCACAGACAAGTGAGAAATTGAGTCACCATATCATCATCATCTCCTACAGCCCAGCCGAGTGTCCTAATTATAACATCATTCCATATTCAGAACCATCTAAATAAAATGAAGCTTTAAAGGTAAGTACCTCCATATACAGCATTGTCTTGCTGTCTCACGTTTGAATTACAGACACCTAGGCTGGATCACGACCCGCAGGGTGACCTCAGGAGGTGGTGTAGACCAAAGTAAGGGCTGTTCAATATTCACCTGATGAAATGCTTTATCCTGAAGACTACAGGCCATGGCCATCACTGGGAACTTTCCACCCAGCTATGCAAACCTCCCTCCTGTGTGCTCACTAGTACATACGCTGACCCAGCACTATGCTGGTTTACTGAGCTTTCCTCCCAATCAAAGGAGCTCATTTGATTACTTAATGGCCCTTAGAAAGCAAATTTAGAAGTAATCATCTATTCTTAGCTCAACCACTTCTCCTTTTAAGAATGTTTTCCCAAGAGCCCAGCCCAGATGAATGGGATGTCATCCACAGAGCTGTACGGCTTGCCTGCGATTTCCACGCACCAGCCTGAAGAAGGTACCCAACAGCTAAAGGTGCAATACAGCAGCAAGAATGAAACCCCTCCTATTATGAACCCAAGAAAATCCTCTTTCAGTTAGATAACTGTCACCTGAGAACAAAATTACAGGTATTGCAGATTTTTGTGGTTTGTCAGACACTAGCTTCAAGTTTTCCCATGGAATGCACATCTTCTCCAAGTGGGCAGGTAGGCTGTACCCCTACCAAGCACGATTACACATGTAATGGTGACAGCAATAGATAACACCAGAAAGCAATACCTGGATCCCTCCATGCCAAAACCACTGCTTTCAGCAGCTGAAATGGTGCCTTCTACCTGAAAATTCAAAGACAAAACTAGGACTCATAAATATGAGCCATTAAAAGTCATAAAAAACCTTTGGTATGAAGTATTTCCCACAGATATGTCCATTTTTTAATTGAAAATAAAATACATATTTTAGAAAAATAAGCATCAACATTTGGTAGTGTATTTTTAAAATTTGTTTTTAATTTCTTTTCTTTTTTTCCTGATATCAAATAGTGTCTTCATTCCAGAAAAACTGCATGCACTTGTTGCCTAGGCTGACTTCAATTTCCTACCTTTTCTACCAGAAAAATCAAGCAGTTTTTCTTGAAAACTGTCTGCATTTCTCAGGTTTATGTTTCCACTACCCAGTTAAGAGTCAGATGCCATAAAATAGCTTTAGATATTAGCACCTTCATTGCTTCCAATGCAGTCTTAGTTTAAAAATGCAGGACAAGATGTACACAAATAGAAAAGGCTTATCTGATAACAGTGTCATACCTGGAGAGAAAATCTTCTGGTATTTCTGCACACACTGAAGAAACCTGAACTCATCAAGAATCACCAGCCTGACTAACCAGCTCATAGACAAGAGACTTCTGATATCACTGCTTTGTTAAAATTGTCAATATCACAACTTAAGGCTCTTAAATATCAGTTGTGTTTAAGGTCAGTGAAAAAATAGAAGAGGGAGACTTACCTGTTATATTTAAAATAATGATTCTTGGGCAACAGCGAAGTGAAATAACTAAGCTGGTAAGAGCATCACTCCCAGAGATGTGCGTAATAGAAATGTTGATTTGCCTGTTGATTTGAGTGGGTGGAAAGGTTACACAAAATCTCTTCAGCATTCCTTATTAAGGAAACCTTTTTCTTCCCCTTGATTATGATTACTCTCAGTGTTCTTATACAGGTATATTTCAAAATGTGATTTTTTTTTAAAAAAAGCAACTAACAACCTATTTTATTTACCCATTTCAGCAGAGTGTTTTCTGTTTGTCAAACACCAGAGGATTCTGGATGACTGTGAAAAATACGTATGTTGCAATGTACATGCAATGACAGCAGTGATGCATTTATTTCTGCTCTGTAGAAAACTCCAGTAACAAGAAACTCTCTAAAGGCTAAACTGTTCCAAAGAGGGTTCTGAAATGGAGCACAGTGCAGAATTTTCAGGTTAAGCTGCGTTTCATTATGAAGTGGCCAATAACTGAAATGGAAGCTCTCCCCACTTGGGTTGGATAAGATAAAGCAGAGTCGACAGGGGCTCTCCACCATTCCTGGTTATCATCCTGGACTACTGGCTGGCTGCTTCAGGCTTCCCCCCATTCAGCATCCAAGTGATGCAAATCTCACCCTACAATTTTTAACTTTTCCCACTCAATGCACCGTGTCAGCAGCACATTCCCCTTCTGGAACACAACTTGCAAGTCCTATATATTTCAGTTCCTCATTGAATCTACTCTGTAAAGTCCTCTGAAAATCTGACTTTTAACATAAAACACACTCTATATTATGTGAACCATTTTTTTAAGGGTCCAGAAATCTACTAGATACTTTCAGGCGGTCTTCACACAGTTATATGGGGCAAGTACCTCAGCTATGCTTACACACACAGCTCAAACGAATTACAAAAGCATGCAGGTTTAGTTTAGAATCTCTCTTTTTTCATTATATAAGAATTTACCAGTCCATTAAACTTGTTAAACTTTTATCTTTACAAGTAAAGAAATTATGGCCTCAGCAAACCTCTTTTGTTCTGTAGCAGAAGTATCTTCCTTGCCCCTGAGCACCATTTCAGATTTAAAATAGTTCCTCAAAGGTATTTCTTAAGTAAACCTTTTGAAGGCTTTTATAGAGTAACCTTCCTCCTCTCCCCCTGCTTTGGACCAATGCTTATTTAAATTTGAAGTTTATATGAATTTTGATGCTACAATGTTTTTATAGTCATGCTGAACTTTTCCTCAAAACAACTCAAAACTTGTATGGTCCAGTTCTGTCTTTCATTGCATAAACCTGTTATTTAGATTTTAGGGAGGGTCATTTTAGGTTAGGGATTTCTTGCTGCTGGTGGGGTTCTTTAGTTGTTGCACCTCATCAGAGCATTGGCTGAGAAAGCAGCAGGGTGCTTTGTTCTCTGAAGCGTTAGCATGTTCTTTCTCCCATTTTCTGTGTCTTTGGGCATAGACCGTTCCATCTTTTCTACTTGGAAATGCCATGGGCACTGCTCCTAAGTGATAGCTGCCTGAGACCAGGCAAGTGGTCCCTAGAGCCATACTAAGCAGTACAATTCAAGTAATTTCCAGTGAAAGTTTTGATGGTCAGAGGAGAGAGGACAGACAGTTCAGAAAGTGACATGGTGGTGGTCCCGAGGGGTCCTAGGGCTAGCTCAGGACCCCCGGGAGCAACACATGTCGATGAACCTAGGTAAAAGAAAGAAGGTGCTCTTCTCCTTGGGATAACATTCTTAGATCTTTATTCCATCGAAATCCAGGAGGCAAAGAGGTCGGGGGCTTCCTGAAGGCTCCTTTTGACCCCCCAGGGAGGAAGGGGAGGGGGCAAAAGCCTGTCACCAATAGGGTACAGTTTACATGGGGAGAAGAGGCAGGGTCCAGGTAAAGGCGTTTGGTTTCAAGGGTTACAACACCACCTCGGGCGAGAGACAAGCCCAGACTTGTACAACACAGCAATCCCAGTGCAAAACCCATCAATAACATATCAATAACCTAACCACATTTGTGCACCACAACAAGAAAGGTCATAGCTGGCACCATTATGGTTGGTGCTGGAACTAGGAAACAGATGGTTACCAGGCCAGAAAATTATTGAACTCTTCTACAGCTCAGGCTGCAGGTGACCAACTTTAATAAAACAAGTTGAAGAACTAAGTTTGCAGCCCTGTGAAATGTTACAGTGAGAAAGGATGTGCTGCAGACATCAGAAAACAGAAGAATCAGCAATTAAAGCAATTAAGTAGGCAGGGGAGATTACTAGGAGGAGTGAGATGGCTATTTTTGCCAAGGGTTTTGCAATATGTGCCCTAAAAACTGTTATAACTTCCCCCACTGAATGCCAGCCCAGAGAGACAGTGAAACTCCAGATGTCTGCAGAGCCTTTAGCACAAGTTCCATCCTTGTATCCTTCTTAGCCTTCTCAGGAAAGGCTAATTGCAATGATATCCACATAGTGACAAAAGGAGCCAGCAGTGGAGAATGCTCTGTTATTCTAAATCATGAGATACTGTCAAATTTTGATATCTACTATTAAAAGCCTTCATGTTGATATAATTGTTGATTTTTTTCTTCTTGTCACATGTGTAAAACATGTGGCTCCCAGTTATACGTGAGATCTTAGCATGAAGCAGGGTCGTGGAGAGGACAGAGCAAGTGCATGAACCCACCACCCCTGTAAGGTAACTCTTACACTCGTGCCATGTGCTAACGCTGTAAACCCCGGGCTGCCAGGAACAATCTGGGGCATGATAATCCCATAATGAGCAACAGCAGGTGCTAAAGTGCTTAAAGTAAATCACTCCTGAAGTCAGCGAATTGTTATTTATGTCAGCACCGCCAAGGAGTGCAAATCTGACAGGATGGGCAGCAGCCAGTGACCTCTGAAACTGGGGGTTGGGAGCTGCAGGGGATCCCCAGGCAGGCAGGGCAGGGCAGGGACCATCTCACGGCCCCAGCCAGGAGCAGCACAAACCGGGGATGGGGCACCAGGGCCATCTCCCTGGGGACAGGGACAGCCAAGGCTGGGGCAGGACACCTGCCTGCAAGTGGAGTTGGTGATCAGGCCCCACAAGGGGAACCAGGGTCAGGCCCAGCCCAGGATGACTGAAGCATCAATGCAGAGCCAAGGGACGGAGTATTTTTTTTAGAATATCAAGTTTGTTGTTTTCTAATTTTGATTAGGTTGAAAAGAGAGATTTCTTCTATGTCCTTCAAGCCTTTTGTTGATTTGGATTGTGAGGAATTCCCATTACTTGTCCATCTTAACATGTCTGTGGGTACACCCAGAAACACCAGCTACTGGAGGTATTAATACAGTATTAGCCAAGGCAGCAATGAGCACAGCACGACACAGTATGTTTTCAGGATGGCACTTTGCTCCAGATGACTGCAGTGGAAAACTCAGCACAGACGTATGGTCCTCCATTCCTCTCCTCTCCAGCCAGTGAAGGACATGGGGTTCTC
The DNA here is from genome assembly GCA_013389985.1 of Dryoscopus gambensis. Taxonomy (NCBI): domain Eukaryota; kingdom Metazoa; phylum Chordata; class Aves; order Passeriformes; family Malaconotidae; genus Dryoscopus; species Dryoscopus gambensis. The sequence continues at coordinate 92,932 of WEIT01019276.1, read as the reverse complement.
ACACCCCTCTGAGCTGTGGCACAGGAGCAGTGTCCATCCAACCTGCACAGGTGTCAAGGAGACTGAAGGTTTGGCCTGATAAGTGCTTTCTGATGGCAGCTTAAGGCAAGGCAGATGATTTCATTCAAACATTTTAAGTGCATTTGGACAAATTATTCATGCCCTAGGAAATATATTATACTAATGAAATTACGCTGTCAGCCATTGCAGGCCTGGCAGGAACTGCAAACTATTTTAATCCTCCAAGAACACATTTGCCCAGGCAATAATTTGACTTGTCATTAGTAAATTCTTAGCTCAGCTTTTTAAGAGACAGGAACACACAAAAAGGTATTGATCTCTGCGTTATTGATCCCTATCACAATTGCATCAGTTTTCTTCTAAGGTCTGTAGCAAATTGATCTATGGGCTGTATTTTCCCACCTGTATATTGGAGGTCCACAGGCTTCAGGGAGGGCTTTTTAGCATAATGCAGCAGCTTGTTGGTTTGATTCTTTCAAAAGAACGTGGAGCTTGCCAACTGTACACAAAGGGAAGGAAAAAAAGAAAGGTAATTTGTCCTTGTAAGTACTGATGCAACATGAGAATAGATCTGTGGGCCTTGTAAATTCAATGCCTAAAGAACAGGTCCTCTGTTGAGTGCTGGGCTGCTGGGAGAGGAAAAAATCAACCCAAAGGAGAGTCAAATTGCAGCTCAGCATTACTTCTTGGCTCAGACCCTCTACTGATCTTGGGTGTCACTGTCCCTAACCAGAGTAAGAAAAATAAAGACATTTACAAGAACCGGGTTCAGCTTACCTTTCTTACATGCTGGACAGGTTATTCTGAATTTGTCATCCTATATTCTCTTTCTAATCAGGGGAAAGAAATCCAGTTGATGTGTCATCTGATCCATTTTAAGCATCACTGTTAGAATGAGAGGAGCTGCACTCTGAAGGTGTCTGGTGTTTTTTTTCCCATTGACTACTCATTGAGTATACAGTGATTAACTCAGACTTAGGTGTATGGCTTTTAAGCTGCAAACTGGGACAGATGATTCCCGGGCTAATTTTCCTTCTTTTCATCTTTTTTTAAGACGTCTCAGTATCCTACTCCTAATCAGCACAGGACAAGTGAAGAGTGCACAGTCTTGTTGCTTCATCCTTCCTCCAAAATAACCCTTCAGCTGTGCACAATTTCTCTGGTCCCCAGTCTGCATTGCTCTGTTATACCACATCATTCCTTAGCAGATTCCCCATGGGACATTTGCTTTTTGTGTGGAGGGATCAGACAGGTGCAGGGGGAAGTGACTGTTGTAGGGAGTGATGTGGGAGTGAGGCATGTCCTGGATCTCACATGGGGTCCTTCTCTTTTCAGGGCTGGCATTTTGGCCTGTGACAAGACATGCACAGCAACTGGTGTCACTGCTGCGTCACACTGGGTTGTGCTCATCAGGAAATACCCTGACATCAGTCTTTACTGGTAAATCTTTACTGGTAAAGGGAGATGCAGCAGCCACAGCTGTTTCTGCACCAACAGAGCACCAATATTATCCATCTTCACTGTAAGACAAAAGAAAACTCATTTGATTTAGGTCAGACTTACTTAGATTCATTGTGGTTTTACCATCTGGCTTCCCTCCAGCACTGGTGTATTTATCTTCATGTCACTCCTCAGCACCAGAAACACACTGTTCTCCCAATTTACAGATGGGTTCCTGAAGCGAATTCATCTTCTCCCAGGCAACAAAGGGAGCGGTGAGAAGTTACATGGGAACCAGAGCATAGGAACTTTACCAGCCTAGAAATGAAGCCTGGGAGAGCCCTTTCTGTGGGGTGGTGCATGCATTTGCTCCCAGAACCACAGGGAAAGCCTGGTCCCACCCACATGCTGCTCCTGTAGACATGAGAGCCTCATTTGGTCTCTACGTGGTTCTTAGTTGGTAGTTTATGGCACAGATTAATGAAGTGCAGGAAAACAGGATTCTAAGATGTAACTTATAAGGAACTAAATCCAGTGTTTGTATTTTTAGAAGAGAGGGTTAAACTGATCTGACAAGTAAATAAGGTACTGACACCTTTGAAAAGCCTCATTATCCAGTCTAGAGCTGTCTGCCATTAGTGTGACACCTGTGTGTAAAGAGATAAAACTGTGGCAATTAGCTATGATTTTAGCCCACGCACCTTAAATCTGCTTCCAGCTAGAGTTAGTTCAAAGTACAGTTTATGTTTGACACCAGTCGGGCAAAACCAGCAGAAGCTTAATAACACAGAGGTTCTCTTGCTTATTTATTAATTTATTTATTTGCTTGCTACTGTGTCTGTATCACATTTGTAAAAAGGCCTGCACAGCATCCTCCTCTACTCGAAATGTATTAAGCCTAAATTATGCACCTAATCTTTACCAGTGGAGATGGAATATCATATGAATCAGGGAAACTGTGAGCTGTACCACCTAGACAGTTTAAATACAGAGAATCAGTTAAACAAAGTATTTAAGCAACAAAATATCTTGCTTAATATTAATAATGTCCTGAACATGAGGAAGCTCATCACCCCAGTTCTCTGGAGCCTGTGGTTATGCTGCATAATTACATAATAATCAGCCACACAGTCAATGCCTGTCCAATAAACATTTTAATTTTATTCCATCACAGAAGAGTACACTGGTGCTAAACTAATTATTAAAAACAAATATCATGACTCAATACCATCTTTAATCATGACACTTTAAAAAAGAAAAAAAGAAAAAAAGAAAGGGGTTTTTTTGGAAATAAGTAATGTGTGCTTACCAGCACTTGAGATTTTAAATTTATATTTTCCAGAAACACTATGGGTAAATACTTAAAATGCCTTAGTTACCTCAAAATCATGACTCATCTGAAATTAGTAGAATTACATGAGTAACCATGTAAAGGAAGCATGCTCTCAAGTGCTGAGTTAGAATATCAAATTTCCCAGTCCATCAGTTAAAGGCACTTACACTACAACTGGTATATCTGGAACCCCAAGTACATTCTATGCTGAATAGAATGAAGGAAGAAGTTTGGCCAGACTCAAACCTTCACCTCTGATCCTCTCTTCCTCTGATGTTTAGCTTCATTCAATCACTGACCACAGCTGTCAGCAATTCAGTTTCCCTTTTTTGGTTTCAGATTCCTTCAGAGCAATGTATGATGCACAGAGACTCTAGAGGAGGCAGACTTTATCTTGAAATGGTTGGCAGCATCACAAAAGATCACCCTGTCGTGCAATCAGGGGAAAACCGAACATCACTATACTCCCATATCTACTTTAAATAAACCTGGCTCTGTGATTCTGCCTTCTACGCCTAAAATAATATTACATACTATGCTTCAAAGGATTAATTAACCCTAAATGTGCTGAAATATTCATATAGAAGATATTATATAAAGCCATCTAACAGTTCATTGATGCAGATGTCAACAAACTGCATTTCACAGAACAAAACAGGAAGAAAAGCCCACACAAGCTAAATCCAGGAGTTTCAAAACACTCATTAACCCAAACCCACCAAATCAAACAAAAAATTCCTACATGTTTTGGGAAAGCTAGAAGTGTAAAAGTTTTATTTAGGTCCAAAGAGACACTACACTTTTGAAACCAAAAACTCTCTTTTTGCTGTTGCAAAGAAATTGCAGTCATCAAACTTAATTATCATGTTCATCCTTATTTTCAGAAAGGCAGGAACAAAACAAAATGCCAAGTAATTCAAAGAGTATGAGTAGAGAACTATTACTATTTTGCACAACAAACATTACATCTGGATACAATCAGAATGGTCAAACACCACATGCTTTAGCAATTAATTATCATACTATTGCATTTTAAATTCTGAATCAAATCAAATTGCTCCTGGCAATCTGAAACAGGGACTAAATAGGACATAGTCTGCTCTTCCCCCAGGTCATTACTGTACCAATAAATGTCTTTTTTTAGGCTTCAAAAAAACTCTCTTTTTAAGTCCTCAGTGAGGACTACCCTTGAGGGAAGCATCCAGAACTCCTGTTGTGAAAAAATGTTCTTTCATATTTGTGCAATGTTTCCAGTAATTCTGAGGTGCTACAATGACCAGACTTGAGTGCACTAATCTTTGATTCAGAGACAGCAGTAGGAAATGTTTGCTGCATGAATCCAAGAACTGGATCTTTTTTACTAATGCAGATGTCCCTTGTCTTTTATGCCAATAGAACCATTATGGTGATTTTTTCCCCTCTCCTTCTCCATAATGACAAATGCCAGC
>WEIT01019276.1:59802-88586 GCA_013389985.1 Dryoscopus gambensis | reverse complement strand
ACAATTAACATTTGGAAATTTTTCATGTGAAAAACACAAACAGAAGAGTGCTAATCTAACCAGCTGTGCTATGCTGCGAGGAAAAACTGGCCAGGCAGACCAACCTGCTTATGAAAGAATGATACCATGTGCATCATGATAACATAACAAGTATCTGCAATGAATTTCATACTATGTAAGAGAAAAAGAATTGGATTTCCAACTGAATATGCTCTACCATGCTGCAGGTCTTTTCTCTCTGCATTTTAGAAGGACATCATTGGTCTGTCTTTTTCTATGAGTTTAATTCCTGTGTCACTTTAATGCTGCCAGCAATAAGGAACTATTAGTACTGCTCCTAAAGAGGCAAAAAACTTTATTGCAAAGAGTTAGGAATGGTCTTAAAATAATAAAGGGCAGTCAAGCAACCACATTTGCTCTGCCAAGAGCTTTTAAGATGTAACCTAGAAGCTTGAAGCTTTATGACTAAAACATTTTTCCTGTTGCCACTTGAAAAAATTTTGCTGAAGTTTAATGACTAAGGTGTAGGTAATAAAACTGCAACAATAATTGGATGCTTAAGAATAAAAAGACAAAGTAGTCCACTTTTCTATTTTCACTGAAGAGATGACTTTTAGGACTGGCACTATTTTGGACCCTAAAAGTACAAGGATCAATGCCACTGAAGAACACAGAGATTTTTATGACCCCCAGACTGTGGATACAAGGGTTCATCTGAGAGTTCAAATTTCAAAGAGCGACATATCGATATCAGGACACATAACACATATATAGTGTTTCAAAGAAACAACCATTCCACAAGATAGGCTCTGAAGATTCCTTAATAAAAAGTGCTCAATTTTTCTGTCATTTCTATCCATTAGTAGTGCCTAAAGCAGCTGGAAATGGTGCTGTGCTTCTAAACCATGAAGACAGAAAGTTGTAGTCAGCACAGGATCTGTGGCAAGCCAGCTTTTAAAAAACTTATATTTAGACAATACTTCAGGTTACATCAGTCTGCCGCCTTCTTCTTCTTCTTGGTTGAGAGGTCAAAAATGCTAGAGGCTTGTTTGTTTTCCATGGCTGCTGTGCAGTCAAATAGTTCAAGAATCTACACAGTGTATAAAGATATTAAATATTCTCCAAGTCTTCCAACACCCTTACACTCAGAATCACTGATGTGAACCAGAATGGAAAGGGTCAAAGATCACCAGTCCAAAGATGGCAACTAGAAGAGCAATTTCATTAGGCAGAGAAACACTTACACAAAGGCAGCCAAGAAGACATTCCAGTCTGGGTCTGGCATTGCAATAGGACACAAATACTTTCATTTTCAATTTACAAACTTTCAGTTAAATTAAATTTTTAAAAAAGTGACTGGAAGTTCTTGGCATTAATATTAAATCAGCGCTTTAGTTGTGGAAGCTGGTTCACTCCTACAGTCTTTTTAATTGATCGTTTTTGAGGATTAACCATCTTTGGGTTTCCTGGAACACTGTGTCTTCCTCTGAAATAAAACGGGTGAAGTTAGTCAGCAAATGTCACATTCCCTGTAAGTTTTAACTGCTAAAAATGTGCACGCTTTCTATATTTGCATATCTGATTAGCATTGTGAATTAATAAACCTGAGAAAGGAAAAAAACAAGTGTATCTCTAGGTTCGCAGGTTAGCAGAGCATCTAATTATTCTGCGAATTCAATCATCTCATGATTCCTGTTACCTAAGTGATGTCATTTGAAGAACATGAACAGAATACTAAATATTGGCATTAGGAGAGTGATAACTGGCTACAGAGACATTTTCATCAGTTAAAGAATCCCCATCAGAAAATGGAAAAACACTTCACATAGATGTAGCTACAGCTCTCTGCAGGTATTCCACTCTGGAAAGCCAGGCTCTTGAGCCCATGATCACCAGAAATGCCCGCAGGAGATGCTGCCAGCAGACTTTTGAAGTGGTACTCATCATGGATACATACACCATCTACATGAACCCAGCTAGAGCTTCATCTTGATCTTCTAAGAAATCAGAGGGAATGTAAAAAAATCTCCAGGGAAAGAATGGTGCTTCCCCAAGCTGGAAGGGTCATTCTCCTGACCAAGAAGCCTGCACCTTTGCTCCTGCGCAATGTCCCTTTGTTTCTCTTCCTGTTTGTTACTGCAGAGGACAGACAGCACTCTACAAACTCTAATAACAATATACAGAGCTTCAGTGTCTTTCTCAAGCAAAGGCATTTTGAAGGAAGTATATCACAACATCACACCATTACATTTTTCATGATACCCAGATATGTGATAGAAGCTATGATGATGCTATCTGTGCAAGTTTCAGATTTATGGGCAAAGAGCCAACAAAGTCAAATTTAGGACTCAGGACCCTAAGTCTTCTTGGGATTGACACATCCTTTGTTCCAGCTCTCACAAGCAGTCTTCATCTTGAAGGGAGAACTGTGCCCATATTCAGACTTGGAAGATCACTATCTAAGGCCCCAGTGTGCTCAGCAATTGATTATTCAAATTCAAATCAGTTGATTACTCAAAATCAATAGATTAAACTGGCTGGACAAAACAGACAGAAAATGCCTGTGTGGAATTTTGCAGGCAGCAAAACCTCTTCCACTCAAAACCAGCTGGACTTAAGGACTTAGAAGCGGGGTAACTGCAGCAGTGCAGCGTTGAAACTGAGCTAATAAGCCCCACCATAAGTCTCAGTGTAACAGTAAGGGTCAGAATGACAATAAATCAGCTGCTCAGATTGCATCAGAGATATGAGCCATCAAGACACCCATGTTCCTCCCAGCTGTCAGTTAGCCTATCTTCTTGTCCTGTGAATAACCACAAAAAGGGCCTCTACTGAACTTGCTTCTGTGTTGGGATGGCCAGGAAACTGAATTCATCAAAAATTAGCGCTCACAATCACTACCCAAAAATATTTTTAGTGTTGCTTTAATACACAGATTGGGCTTTCCATACCCGTTCCTATAGTTAAAACAAGCATTAAGCAGCTTCTAAGTATGATTTGAATTCCAGCACAGGTATTTTGTAAAAGGGTAACAGAAGTGAGGTAAGAACACTAGACAGAAAGTTTTCAAATTATTCTCAAGAACATGCATGTCTTCTCTTATTTTAATGAGATGACTTCTCATTAATGTCAGCTTGAACAAACAACCCCCAGGCTACAAATTAAAGCATAATTTAAAAGGAATAATATAACAATGGCTGTAGTTACCTTCTGATGTTCAAGGGGTGCATACTTATATTCTAGTATTTTCTTGAAATACAAACTATGCCAAATCCCCATTCTTACATCCATGTTGCCAGCAAAGATTTAAGGTTGTCCTGAAAGTTCTAAGTCACTGGTTATAAAAGTCAATCCTTTGAAAACTAGGTCCTTTTGTACTAAGAACAATTTAAAGGATGAACAATTATCTTCATGTGTTTAAAGTATATTGAAAAGTTTAAAAAAATCCTCTTAGGGAAAATGGATTGAAAGGGGATATTTTGTTATACTACACATCTTCTGAGACCAGCAGTTACAGGACACTTTGTTTTCTTTTACACTTTATTTTCTTCTGTTTGATATAAAGAAAATTACAGAAAGACACTGTCATACAATCTCAGAGTAAGTAATGGTCCACTGAAATAGATTGTAAAAAAACCTCACCATAATCACAGATCAGTGCTAACCCACAGCAGACCTCAGTATCTGGCTGATGATATTTAATCTCACTGCAGAGGCAGTGAATCCTCCTGGTTCTAGCTTTCTGACCTTCTCCATATGAACCACGTTAAATATCACCGGGGCCAGAAGTGATACAGTGGCATATGGGGCACTTCAAACCCACACAGTGCTTTTTATGTGTTGAGAAACTTCAGTTATAGAAGTGAATTCATATTGTACTGCATTAATTCATATTCTACTAATATCCTCTCCTGGAACATGAAGATTCACAGTTCCAGTTTATAAAATCCTGTGATTCTGTGCTTACACAGAATGAAAGGAAAAGGCTGGTAAGCAAATATGTCTACACAATTTCATGTTTATAATTTACTCATTACATTTTTAGATGATCCCAATATATATTAAGTACACTCACTTTAATAATATAGGTAAGTGGGTTTTTGAAATAGTATTTACTGTGAGACACTAAATACATAGAAACCATACTATCTCAGGAAGTCCCCAAACGTAAAGTATTTGGGAGAGTTCCAAATCAAGTATTATATCTGCTTGCTTCCACACTTTTGAAGGCATCTGTTTATGTTCACTGGAGGCAGGTTACTGGGTCCAACACACTTTTGATAGGACTCCCTATATCCTTCACACTTTATATTCTTAACATATTCAATTCAGCTAAAAAATAAATCTCCTCCAATTTCAAGCTTATCCACAAGCATTACAAACAGAAGTTAATTTTATTTCTATAATCTTAGAGCAGGTGGACTGTTTTCAAATTTCTATTTCTAACCCATATAACTAAACGGCAATCTGTTAAACAATCATGTAAACATATGTATTTTCAACATTTGCATTACATAAAACTGATTGAAAAGCAGTATCAAAAATTATGTTGAGCAATACTTTGTCAGTGAGGTTATGCTCTGTGATATTTATCATGAACAGAAATTTGCAATGTTCGAAACACAGTACTTAGCAAAAAACAATAAACTAGGAAACAGGGAATATAAAGGAAATTTACCTCAGTATCTGTTTTTCTCCCTTGCCAGTCAGGGCATCTGGTTTTTGCTTTTCAACCATTTTAAGTTTAGCTGAGGTCTGCAACAGCCAAATTTTTACAAAACGAGTTAAATCCTAACTACAATCACAGTTACAGAAGTAAATAGCATTTGCACAGATTTACTTTCTTGAAAGCAAGAAATTTTTGTACTCGAGGAACTCCAGTATTAAAGATGATGGCTAGTAGATTTTATCATATTATCCTATCTGAGCAGATGAGATTCTGTGACACATGAGGCAAGAGCAATGCCAAGACTGCCTTCACTGTTTTTGTAATTTACAAGAATATAAGAGTGCTGGTATCTATGATTATTATCCATAGCACTGTTTTTGCTGGTACAGTTTACTCAGGCCTATCCCAACTAAAATCAGCCACTGCTGCACAAGCAGCTTTCTATAACCCTGGGCCTCTTCTCCAAAGAAATCCCAGTCACAAGTCAGATTCAACTATGCAAGCAACAGTTTGTGGCAAAAATCTGGCCTGAAAGAATGGCCTTTTTAAAGAACAGCTACAGTTCTTTGCTTGCCTCACAAACTGATTTCTGAATACCACCAGAGCGTGCCTTTAAGATTTGTGAAGTCCAAATCCCAAACCAATGCTTTGTCAGATTGAAAACAAAACAAGAAGAGCAAATAAGAATACACCATAAACCATTGGTGCCTCTAGCATGAGTTCTCAAGATTGTGAAATTTTTAATTTATTTTAAAACTGTCATTTAAAACTGACTATACCCTTATGGACCAGACAAGATAAACACCAAAAGCACTCAGAAGATAAATATATTTTGTAAACATAAAAAAAAAGTAGAAAAGCACTCAGTAATAAAAAGGTAAATAAAAGAAATGGCTGCTTAAAAGCATCTTTCTCTTCTGCTTCTGCTGCAGGCTTCAGGAGGGATTCAACACAAAGCAGGAAAAACCTAAAACACCTGGGATTTCTTAATACCTACCAGTAAAACTTTTACTGGTAGTAAAAGAAAACTTTTACTACCAGTAAAAACTTCCACTCTATGCCTCTCTATGTTTTTGTTTGTTTGTTTGTTATAAAAATTACAAACATAATGAGGGAAAACAAAGGCTTAAAAGAACACTATATCCAGTCCTTGTAAAAAAGAGAGTGTCACTAGAATACATTATTGTCACAGGATAGCAATACCCTGTGGTATATTTACTGTGCAAGGTATGGAAAATGTTAGCCTTTGGGTAAATCCTTCTAACTCAACAGCAGCCAATATTAGTGTGCAGACTCTAAACATTGATATTTTAACACAGTTGAAAGAGTCTGGACTGAATGTATGTTTACTTCTGCCTCTGTCGTTAAAATGAACTGTTAAAAGAGAGGGCATACACATGCAAATTTTAAAATAATATAAAAGTCAAATCAAAGTCATAGCAGAAGAAAATCTGAAGGGAACAGATAAACCACTGATTTTTTTGAAACCAACAGTAAACCACAGAATTGTAGAATATCTCAAGTTGGAAGGGACCCATAAGGAACACCAAGCCCAACTTTCTGCTCCTTGCAGGACTACCTAAAACTGAAGAGTGCCATCCAGTTGCTCCTTGAAGTCTGACAAGCTTGGTGCTATGACCAATTCCCTGGGGATCATGATCCAGTGATTGACCACCCTTTCAATGAAGACCCTTTTCCTAATGTCCAGTTTCCACTTCCCCTAAAACATGTCCTCCTCATGCCCTATCACTGGTCACCACTGGTCACCAGAGGAGATCAGCACCTCCCCCTCCGCTGCCACCCTGGAGGAAGGTGTAGTGTGTGGTGAGGTCACTGCTCTGCAATGAGGTCAACTCAGCCTTCTCTCATCCCAGCTGAACCAACAAAGTGACCCCAGCTGCTCCTCATAAATCTTGCCCTTGAGGCCTTTCACCGCATTGTTCACCCTCCCTGGGACACACCCCAGTAGTCTGATGCCCTTCTAATACTGAGGTGCTCAAAACTGCACACAGGAGCTGAGGTGTGGGGGCTCCCCCAGTGCAGTTAGGGTGACAGCTGCACTCAGATCAGCAATATACAAGGTAGATGTTTAATCTGAACTACTCACTTAGGTTCTGCTTAGGGCTCAGGAGGAGGGACAGAAAAGTGTCCGGGGACATGAATTTCATCTTGACCTAAAACAGATGTGATACTTTGCACCTTAGACAAGATTCTTCCTCCATAGATTACAGAGGATTCCTCTACAACTACTTTAGAATGGCCATTTGACATTTAGAGAACTAAAGAGAGGAATATTAATCTGAAGGTGACTATTTGAAAAAATAGATACTATTTTTTCAGTATCTATTTATGATACTGAAATAATGTAAGTAAATAATTAATTACTGAAAATAGAATGCATTAACTACCTTGGGTGTTGATGGTAAAATCCTAGACCCCTGTGTCCCACTATGCAACATGCCAGTGCATATACCTCACTTCAAATGGTGTTTTATGCATATTTAAGTGTTTTTATAGGGAGCTGAACACAGGGTCTCCTCTTGCTAGCATGTTCAGAAATAAAATCTGCTTTTATTTGCTACTTCTTCCTCCAGAAGTTCTCAGTTTCAGTGTTAATATGAAGATATTAACAGTTATCATGAGCATTTCCCAGGCTTTTCTTGGTTTCATGCTGGAAAGTTCATTTAAGCAATTCTTTCAGATTTCCCAAAGTAGCACTGAACCATGCAAGAGAATCAGTTACCCACTGTGCGAACACATGGAAACACTGCTAATTACAGGCTTTTACCCCAGTCAGCTATGAAACGGATTCAGTGACAACCATTCTTGAATATCACACTAAGCTATTACTTTTACATTATTTAGGAATAGACCTTTTCCAGAATAAGAAGTACTATAAATCATTACAGATTCCTTTAGAGGTTCCTCCAGTTCATAGTATAAAATTTTATGTATTACATAATTTGCAGCAATAAAATTTAACCTGTGACTTCACCAAAACAAGGTGTCTTATCCCTATTTTACAGAGTTACAGGAAATACGCATTGTATTTCATTCTGAACTGGTTGGATAGTTCGTCTTTAAAAGAAAAAAGGAGAAATATGAAAAGGAGGAATTACTCCTTAAGGTGGGTGTCACTCACAATAATTTGCTTCTGCTCTGTTCAACTGCATAGCAGTCTTGTGACTAATGGATGGCCAAGCATCAGAAAATTGCTTCAGCTTTCTCAGTTAAGGGCACTTCAACTGTGCTAGGGAACACTGAAACTCCAACTGATACAAAAGCAAAAAAAGTATTTAAAATAAATAAACGGTAGCAATCCTTCAATTTATGGCTCTTCATTTTTTTAAAAAGCAGCTTTTGTAACATATTTGGTATAAAAATGAAGCGATAAAACACCCTGATCTAATGTCATTAACAGATGCTGTTGTTACAATAAGAAAGGATTAAAAGTCACTGAGTCACACATTTTTCTTACCTGTAAGATCTCTGAGAGGTACATGCGCCGCTCATCATTAGCTTTGTGGTAAGCCTAAAGTTAAAATGAGATGTAGGCTATCACTAAGCACAAATTTTAAAAGTTGAATCATATGGAAGGTTCAAATATACAGCAGAGCCTCTTTCCAGCGACACATTTTCTGGAACTATTCTAATTGTGTGTTCCACACACACTGTCTGTCACACAACCTAACAGCTTTTATAGTCTCGAGTGATTACAAACCTTTGCTTCTTGTTCTAGTCTAAGTTCATAGTCCTTCAGCTGCTTCTGGAGACTTTTCTTCTCTTCTTCTAGCTGTTTAAGAACCTCCTTTAAGGAACCCTGTGGTTATGATAAATAAAACAATGTTTTACAACTATTTCCATTCTGTAGAATGACATCATCACCATAGTGCTTATTCTTCAAGCATTATGCTGTTTGTCATTCTCTTTGGTTCCTGTGCATTTTTTGTTTTCCTGGTTCTGGATGGCACACTGCAGAGACAAAAGCAATTAACCATATGCTACAATTATCAGCTATGCACTACCCATTTCCACTGTGTTAAAATGACGCAGGTACAGTTTTTCCACACTGCTGCTTCTCGTCAGCTTAGCAAAGTCACCTTGTGGTGACCAGTCAGAATTGCTCCTTGGTTCTAACCAAAATTCTTGCTGATAGCTCCTTTTTACTAGGAAGAAGATTTCACATCTTACCAACACATCCATTTTCAAGCCACTTGCTCAGAGAGCTGCTGGGCTGGTTGAAGTTGCACATGGGATGTCAAAGGTAACTCATACCAACTTGGCTAGAAAGCAGTACTTTGTGGGGAGACTTGGGTGTGTTTTAGGTGTGCAGCCATCTACCTTGTCTACAACTGGAATGAGTAACAGCAGTAGACTCCATTTTTGGTTACTGGCACTGGCCAAATCTTTGGTTGCTGTGTAACAGAAGTAAAACACACACCCAAGCTGGTCCTCCTCTACTTCTAATACAGGAAATTGCTTTTCATAATCCCATTCGTAATTTGATCCATTCCATCCAGTGGAGACATTCTTATGGAAGGCTCTAATGTAGGGTTTTCTCCTCCAAGTTCAGGAACACTGCATTACAACAAAGAGGAATGTGGGTAAACATGCCAGGAGGCCTGCGTGGATGGACAAGGACCTCCTGAACAAATTTAAACACAAAAAGGAAGCATAGAGAGGGTAGAAACATAGAATGGTAGCCCGGGAGGAATACAGCGATTGTTTGAACAGTAAGGGATCAGCTTAAGAAAGCTACAGCCCTGACAGAATTAAACATGGCCAGAGATGTCAAGGGCAACAAGAAAAGCTTCTATAGGTACGTCAGTGATAATAGGAAGTCTAGGAAGAATGTGTATCCTTTCCAGAGATTGAGAGTGGTCTTGAGAAGGAGGACTTGGGGGTGTTGGTAGATGAAAATCTTGGCATGATCTGGCAATACAGCTTGCAGTCCAGAAAGCCAACTGTGTCCTGGGCTGCATCATAAGAAATGTGGCCAACAGATCGAAGGAGATGATTGCCCTCCTCTGCTCTGCTCTCTCAAGACCCCACCTGGAGTACTGCATCCAACTCTGGGGCTCCCAAGATAAGGATGCCGACCTGTTGCAGCAGAGAAGGACCAGACAGGTACCACAAAANGTAATAGCTTTAAACTGAAAGAGTACAGGTTTAGATTAGATATTAGGAAGAAATTTTTTACTGTGAGGGTGATGAGGCACTGGCACAGGTTGCCCAGAGAAGCTGTGAATATCCATCCCTGGAAGTCTTCAAGGTTGGATGGAACTCTGAGCAAACCAATCTAGTGTAAGGTGTCCCTGCCCATGGCAGGGGAGTCAGAATTAATTATCTTTAAGGTCCCTTCCAACCCAAACAATTTTATGATTCTATGATTATTCAAGGTCAGTTTATACCTGTTTGTTCTTGTACTTAAATGTGTTTTAAGATAATTGTTCTTCTTCCTCCCTGGTGTTTGTCCCCAGCATGTATAGACTGAAGACATGAGCATTTTTTTCCACATTCGTTTCACTAAGATGATTAAGCCAAACTTGCAAAAATTATCTTTCACACAGCAGGCTGTCCTTTCATCTAATCATCCCAGTAACGCTTTTGTACAGCAGGCTGGAGCTCAACCTTCTTATGGCTGGAGAACAGAACCAGCCTACAGCATGCAGTACTCCAAAAGCCATCTCACTGCCTTGAACAGCATCAGTGATACTTCTTTACCTATATACATTTTAGGATTGCATTTTCCTTTTGCACAGCTGCACAATGATGGTTCACAGTCAACAAGGCATCAGCTAGAATATCCAGATGCTCCTCTGCAGTTGTATCAGTTCTCAGTTCATAACATAATTTTTTTACTATTTTCTAAATCCTTTGGTCCACACTATTAAATTTTCCTCACATTTTTAATAATCTAGTCTTCACTGTCTTTCTTTTTCTAAACCACATCCAGATCCCAATTATATTATATAATTGGTTTCAGGAGACAGATATCACAATCTAATTCTACTTTGTGTATCAAGGTCATGCATTAAATATTAACATTCATCCTAAACCTGGTCCTGGAAGACCTCTGCTTGTACTCTCCCAGCAGACTCCTTCACTAATCACCACTATCATGTTCCATTTGCCAGCTCTTTACTCCTTTAACAAATCTACTCATTTTCATTTTCTCCAAATTAATCAGTCACTTCCCATGTGACATGATATCTTTATCAGAGGTTACAGTGAACAAGATTACTATATTTCCTGTGACAACAAATCTATTATTTTATCACAGAATGTCAACAGGTTTGCCCACCCTTTTAATATATCCATGTTTCAATTTCATTTTGCAACAGCTATTCCTCTCTTTATCTTAAAACTGAAAAAAGGTGCTTTTCTCCAGTGTACACAATGTGCACATGTTTATTAGAACCACTTGCTATCAGTTCAGTGATGTGACAAGCCAGTTCTTTCAGAATACTAAGATATGGATTACCCATTTCCCTCATTTTAAGCATATCCAGCTCTTTGAGTTTCCTTAGGATTTGGTTATTGTCATTTCTTCTTCCAAGCACTTGCTGACATTAGCTATTTTTTCTTCTGTCCTGCATTTTTTGTTTCTGCCTTTACTTAAAACTTAGGCAATATACACATGTTTAACTTAAAGTGAATGAATTCATAATCACTTGATCTGACAGGCTTTTTGACTGGCTTTTCTGCAATGTTCTTGTAGATTTTAAAAGTATAAAATATCATTGTCTCCCTTTTATCTAGTATTTTCTGACAAAATGTGTTAATTATCCACTGAATTTTGTGCCTCATCATTATTAGCACTTGGTTTTTAGTCTTTATTTACAAGTATAACATACCATACAATTTCTGGCAGCAATCTAATAATATTATATCCAAATTCATCCATCAAGTACTATATTTATATGTCTATTTGACTGGATAGGATTCAGTCTGAGGTGAGGGTACCTATATTTGAGTGTCCAAATGTGAACTGAACTCCCACTAAGAGTCACAGTGAAGACTATCACTGGTGCACTGTGATTCACTCAGCTAAGCAACTAAAGAGCTCAACTCAGTTCCATCTGAGATGTTCTAGAGAATCCAAGGCATTCCTGTGTGACAGACACGACACATGGGTTACACAAGACACATGCCCTTCTGGAGCAGTACTGGGATACTGTGCACTGAAACATCTTCTTGACTCTCTGTTTTCACAATTATTCCACTGAAGATGCCAACCAAACAAATCCAGATACAAACCTCTTTACTTAATGCTTTTCTGTGTTAATAGGCCCTGTAACTGCCTATAGTAGGAATTAAAAGACCTAGTCAAGAGGTAGACAGCTATATACAGAAAAGTAAATATTTGTGTCCTAAGATTTAAGAGAGTCATATTGTTTGAATGTACATTTCAGTATTACTTCCCAATATTATTGTGACTAAACTTTGTTTTCCAATCCATCCTCAAGAGGAATTCACCCAAACAGCTGATGAAAAAAGAATCAACAACATTATTGTCAAAGTCTCTCACATCTGCTGCATACCACATCTATCTCTGCTTTGTTCTTTCCTGACAAGTGTGTACCTTTAATATTTGTTATTCCTTCATGTTTTTTCTATCAATGCTATTACATTCCTGGTTAGTCACGTCCTTCCATTTGTTTTCTTAGGTCCTCTGTGTAAAATAAGTATCTGTTTCAGAATTTTTGTTTCTTTTTATTTCTAACACAAGCACCTCCTTAGTCAGAATAGATGAATCCTTTCCTTTCTAAAGTGATTACTTGACCATTCCCTTAATAATAAGTTATTTCTTCTCATGACCATAATGCTTTGCTAGGCCTTTGTTTGGCAAATTTTCCTGGTAAACACTGAAAGAAGATAACAATTCTCAAAATATTTTCCTCTTCTTTTTCCATGGGAATTTATAAATTTTTCCCTATTTATCATGCTAATCTCAGATCCAGAAGGCCAGTATCCATATATGCTTTATTTCTCAGAGAGTTTATGAATGCTTGCTGCTGGTAAAAAAATTACAGCTGCCTGTTTTAAGTCTCCAGTCTTTTCTAGCATCTGCCAATTTTTGAAACTTTTATTCTTTTGCATAATTTTCCGCATAAAATTTTACTTATTTGGCTCCAAATTATATTTTTCATTTAAAAAATGTTGGGCTTCATGAAGATTTCCCTAGGAATGATTTCTGTTAAAATCAAGATTTTGCAGGAGCATGGCGAAAGGCACAGTACTTTTAAAACATGTTGCAAGAGAAAATAACCCCTCCCACTGTTCAAAAGAAAAAAAAAAAGATACAGAAGAGCTGTATCTTTGAAGATTATTTTGCCCCTGATTGAATGGTTATTAACTTTAATCTGTTACAACAGGCATACCGGAGAGATGAAAAGAATTGAGGGGTTGTTGCAGGGGTTTTTTTCCTAATTAAAGCAGAAGTACCTTGGAAGCAGACGAAACCTTTGTCCAAATACAAATTGACTCCTACAGTCAATTCAATGTTGGCCAATTCAAAGAGAAAAAGTAAGATGCAGATTAAAGAGAAGATTTGGCTTAATTCCACTAGGGTCACGTGCTATTTCATTTCAGCATCAGTGTCTCTACAGAATTAAACAAGACAGAGAAGACCTCAGCATTGCTGAACTAGGAAACTAAATTTTTTTGACCTCACTGCACATTAAAGATTTTAACCATGGGACAGCATATTTTGTACAACATCTTTTGTACCACCTACTACGTATTTTGTATCACCACACCAAGCTCAAATACAGTAAATACAACAGTTCATGCTGCTTTCCAGATTTGTTCTAAGTAGATCCACAGCACACTACTTACTTGCTTACTAGATCGTCCATCAGTGTTACATAAGACAGCAAGACTTGGTGTTGCAGCTGTTACTTACAACAGAGAAATTTGGTATCTCCTCAGTGATGGTACTCATCTAATTTCTTTGAGTTCTTTCACTTACAAAGTAAACTACTTTTAGATCTTTTTTTCATTAATCCTNAAACATGAATCCTCCTGTGCAGTCATGACACACCACACCAAGCTCAAATACAGTAAATACAACAGTTCATGCTGCTTTCCAGATTTGTTCTAAGTAGATCCACAGCACACTACTTACTTGCTTACTAGATCGTCCATCAGTGTTACATAAGACAGCAAGACTTGGTGTTGCAGCTGTTACTTACAACAGAGAAATTTGGTATCTCCTCAGTGATGGTACTCATCTAATTTCTTTGAGTTCTTTCACTTACAAAGTAAACTACTTTTAGATCTTTTTTTCATTAATCCTTTCGGAAGCA
Source organism: Dryoscopus gambensis (assembly GCA_013389985.1). NCBI lineage: Eukaryota > Metazoa > Chordata > Aves > Passeriformes > Malaconotidae > Dryoscopus > Dryoscopus gambensis. Next base: position 74,606 of record WEIT01019276.1, on the reverse strand, counting down.
CTGTCTATTTTTTGCTGCCAATGCAGCTGGTCCACTGCAGATGCCTCAGCATTCATCGAGCTCTGGAGCAAGGATGCTATCCAAATGCAAGCAAACAAACAGTGCATTACACTGCTTTTGATGAGCAAGCAGACAAAAATAGGTTGAAAATGTGACTAAAAGTACATGGTTACCATCCCTACCTCATAAATTGTAATAAACCCATGCTTACAAATCTCTTGTGAAATAAGAAAGCTATGAAATACTCAAAATTTACAGACTGGGAAGCGAAGCCCAAAATCAAAGTAGGACTGGAGCTGAAATTGCACTTCAGGCAGAATTTAACATCCTACTGCTAATAAAGCAGTCTATGCAATGTCTTACATTCTTCACATCCACTTTGTCAAATAACAGGGAGGCATCTGAGCTCTTGCTGCTGTGGTTGCCCACAAGCACAAGCTGAATCGAGCTGCTCGGTTTGCTGCTGCAAGTCTTCACGGACTCTCAACACAAAGTTTCCCAGTGGTAATCACTCTAACAGGGCACACCTGGCAAGGATGCTCTACACATATTACCTGAGGAAGAAAGCCTCTTCTATCTAATAGCCTACAATTTAACTCAGAAATAAACTAGTTGAGTTACATTTTAGTCCTCTGCTTCCTCAACAGCTTGCATTCTCGTATCTTATAGCCTGAGAATGTCCTTGCCACCATCATACTTAACCAGTGCTCAGATAATTTTTGAAGCCAGGCTGTCAATGAGTCAGAAATGCAAATATTTGCATGGAGGAGATAGAAAAAGTGAGAAAGGCTGAAAGGTCATATCTATTTCTGTAAAGAAGGCAGGATTTCAGGCACACTTCTTGCATTTTTCTTTCCAACTTCCCATTGGCTTTCCATCTCTAAAATGTAATCTGTTTGAATCCCAATCTAGCTGCCTTTCTCGCAGCAAATACCTAGGAAATTTACTCAGCCAAGTCAGCCTGAGAACTTCTATTCCTGCATCCATGAACCCAACTGATGATGCAGGGCTCAGTATGGCAGTACTGAAGTTCTTGTGGAAATCTTGTGACACAGATGTTCTTGCTCAACTAGAAGACCTCTCCAAGTCCCCAAACACGATAGAATGCAATGTCAAAGCCAGACACTAAGAAACTTTAAATGACAAAACTTCAGATAGATTCTAGAGGTGTACTTTAGCCAGGGCTGCTTGTCCTGGACTCTCCCACTCCTACTTTCAAGGCAGTAATTGGAGAACTATCAGAGTCCTGGTATATCTGAAGTTTTTAGCTGCGGTACATCAATACAAATCCAGAAGTGAGAAACAACAGCATATAAACTCAGCCAAATCATCAAGAACTGGATTTGCCTTTCCTGAATTCTGTGGGAAGCATGTAGAAAGAAACCATACCGAAACAGATTCAGTAGTCTATGATCATGGTTGTATAATCAGCTTAGTGCTTTGTACTGTAAAACAACACAAAAGTTCACAGAAAACACAACTTAAAGCATACAGTAACACTGATTTGTAGCAGAGTTCTTACATCACAAAAAAGCCTGAAAAAAAAGCAAGGAACAGTGAGAGCTCAAGAGAACCAGAAGGAGCTTCCCAGCTATGCAGATTTTCCCCAGAAAGAGAAATTGTCAACAAAACTCCAGGATGAACCAGTATGATAAGTTCTGGAAAAGCTTTTTAGATGTAGTTTAGCTAAATCCTGAGGGGTTTTTTTAAGATATATTCAGTACAGGTTCTTCTGCTAAGCCTTGAATAGCTGGACATCATATGCCTGAAAAGGGGACATAAGCTAAGGCATTTAACCTGAATTTAAGATCCTTAGTTCTCAATACATCATCCATGTCAAACCACTCTGAGCTAACTGGTAAAAAGCTAAAAGACACAAAGATTTTAAGTGAATACGTCCTTTATAGAACAGAATTTTGCAGTGCTTAGCATGATTCACTCTCAGAGCAAAGACACATTGATCTTGTATCCAGCAATGATGAAGCCCAGAGTTTCATGAAGGGAACACCAATTCTCCAGTTCTTTTTTTCACACCATTTCCTTTTCACTCAACTGAAGTTACATGTTTGGCTTAAGATTGCAAGAAAATTAAATTATATGGAAAGAAACTGCAAGTGAATTTTAAGGCCACCCACATAAATTGCTCTCATTCTGGATTTTTCCTTGCCCTGTTCTCAGTGGCAACAGAGGTGACAATTTCTAACAATCATTTCACAACAGACAAGGTGACAAATCCATGACATCATCAAGCAGCTCCAACTTGTTTTCATCAGAGCCCTGCTCATGCAGACTGCTGATCCTTATGGCAATTTGCTTCATCTTTAATTTTTCTCCATGAGTCAGAACAGAACCAGTATATCTGTCAGTTGTGTTGAAAAAAAAAAAAAAGAAGCTTTTTGCAATCCATTTTACTTGGCATTTTTAATTAAATGAATTTTTTTTAGAAAATAAGCTCCCTTCCCTCCAACATGGAGCTGACATTCACCAGCTGATTTAACTGAATTCTTTAACATATAATTTTAAACTCATTAGGAGCAAAAACCAATAATACATCTTCAGTTTTACTAAAATGGGAATTGATTTTAGATTGATATCAATAAATTCACGAGTCATATATTACAGAAAAAGTTCTACCTAAGAATTATTTAGCATAGCACCTTTCCTCATACAACATGCACTCGATCCTGTAAAAGCGTCAAGGCAGGCGAGGAAAGGCTCCTTGTACTTGCCTAATTGCCAAGTGCCCCCTTGTGGCCAGCATCATCCTTAGATTCCAAACAAGACCCAGAGTGGAACCGCTTTAGTGCACTGTAATAGGGGTGGGATGCTCACTTCCTACATCCTTATTTCAGTGGTCTCACACATTGCTTACACGGATTATCTGCTGACCTGGGCAGGGGAAGTTAATACGGAGACCTTTAGCACTGTGGTTCAGATTGACAGAACAAGGCATTGCTGGCTCTGAAATGTTTCACTTAGCATCTCTCCTGGTAGGCCTGGAAATGCTGGATCCCATACACATATTCACAGCAAGATATCCCAGAATCCCCATCAATTGCAAAGGAATTCTTGAAAACAGACAGATAGGAATGTCACTTGACTCCAAGATTTTTCTCAGATTGTTTTCTTTGAAACACAGTGTGTTCTGCCTCTGGGCACACCACAAAGTGATTTGAGTAAAACAGTCTCCTGGTTTAAGCAAGGCCACCAGGAGGAACAACTAATGCCAACTTGACAAGGAAAAGAAAAAATTCCAAATCAAAAAGGTCTCCTGGAGGCACTTGAAGTATTTATCTGAGATCAAATGAAATGAGTAGGAACAGGAAGTCTATGAGGAGGCAGGATAACAGCTTAGGGCAGTCAGACCAGAGACAGAACTTTCTCCAAAATACTTCCAAGTTTCATAAAAAGCTAGGATACTAGATTTCTTCTGTCCATACAGCCACTGATGACTTAATCCAGGGAGAGCAACAAGGTTCATTTAACAGTCACTTGCTAGGAGAATTGTCAACATTTCCTATTCCATTATAAGTGCTGATGTTCCCTATAGGCAGTTATCAACGCCTACTGAAATACAAAGTCGTCATTGCATGTTTTCACAAACCTAAGATTCCCTTCCTGTCATATTGCAATCACGTATGTCTCCAGTGTGACACTGCCACACATTCTGCTTATAGTTTAAAACTGACAGCAAAAGCCCTGAGGAGGTTGTGTGAGGCTATCAGTTCTGTGGTCACTGTCCTTCCAGCAAGACAGCTTTGCAAAGCAAGTATCTGGCCCTTAATGTCAGAATTCTCTCATCTATGGCACTGGACATTATGAAAAAATGGTGATTTATCACAGAAGCCCTGGTTCCTGGGCTAATCTTAACTAGAGCGTTGCTAAGGCAATGCTATCACAGGAGTGTGCTCTTCTGAACTGATTTTGCAGTATGCTTTTCAGTATTTGCATACTAAAGCTGCTATCTAGGGATTCGTTCTTGCAGAAATGGTGAGAGAGAAAGGAATCGTTTTCTTTCTGCTTATATGGGAAATTATGCTTAGAAGAGAACATGTATTTTACCAAAACTCATTTTATGAAAAAATGCAAACAAATGAAAGCAGCATGTTTAAAAGAAGCAAGTAAAATTCAGACCATGTTATACTTGAGAGAGAATGCATTCCTTCTGTAATCATTTCTGAAGTACTGTATGACATTTGTATTATTCATTGGGACATAAAGGAAATTACTGACTAAACAGTTTTCACTGTTGGAACTCCCTTGTGCTTGTCACTGTTATTTTTAATCTGCCATCAGTACACAAAAAATATTTTCTAAACCCTGGCAGTAAGAATTTCTGTGTTCAAGGTATTAATTCTGCATTTATTGCTATGTGACATCTACATCATTTTTTCTGAATAAAAAAAAAATATTATCTCGTATCAGTATAAGGACTTCAAAATGATAACTGTATATTTAAATGGTGTAGGGTTTTTTTTAATAGAAAAAAATTATTCATCAGTACAATTCTGATTCTAAAGCAAAAATAGTGCAAGCCATCTGCAACAATTACTGCAATTTTTCAACACAGAAAATCCTCTGTGCTTCTTGTTCATCACTCCAGAATTTGCATTTGTATTCTTCTCTTTCATTCAGGTTTTTATAGCTTGCTGACTGCCAGGGTCCCTGATGACTAATCTCTTTTTTAAAATTTTCCCTGTAGTGCTTGATACCAAGAAAATATTTTATGCTACCTATGTCTAAATGGATTGAATTACTCTACTGACATGTTTTTCCCCCTCTATTCACTATAGGAGGACCTTAAATGACTAGCTGAGTGAGCTAAATCTCGTTAGTATCTTTGAGATAACTCCTATGTTAAATACAGCTGAAATTGTTTAGTAAATTAAGAATTATTAGAAGTCCTTCTAATAACCCTAATTACAATTCTAAGTTTCTTGAGAACACAGGTTATAAATACTTGAAAATAATATTTAATTTTCTAAATATGTTGCTCAAAACAAAATATACTGCCTACTGCTGCCACATTCTAGAAATTGTATCATCTTGCTGAAAGAACCACTTTTCAGTCTTTCCACGGAGCTTCACAAAATCACAGAATCAACCTTTTTGTGATCACCAAGCTCAACCATTAACCCAGCAGTGCCAAGTCCACCACTAATCCATGTTGCCAAGCACCACAATACATGTCTTTTAAATACCTGAAGGAATGGTGACTCAACCACTTCCCTGGGCAGCCTGTTCCAGTGCTTGACAAGCTTTCCAGTGAAGAATTTTTTCCTGTGCAATACACTTAGGAAGTATATTTTCATATAGGAATATATTTTCTATTCACATGCAACTTCAAGTTGAAAGCTGAATATCATAGTGTACTTCTGATTTTACAGACACATGCACGATGCTTTATATATCCACTCTCAGCATTTTTACTTTGAGCAAATGTATATTGATGACTGGCTGAAAACTCTTTGTTTTTCTACCCACTCACATCTGCTCTTTATTCTCATCTGTGAAGAAGCTAAATATTCTCCCCTAATCCTCTGAACAACTCTCAAAACCCCAAAAAGAATTTTAACAAACCTAAATGCTTAAACACCACAAAAAATTTTCTGTGCATTTTTACCCATGTTTTATCTTCTAAAATTACATCTATATAAAGCAAGGCAGATCTTCATCTTCCAAGAGTATCTGTAAATAAACACTGACTTTTCTGATGGCTTCTGTTATAAAAAAAGACAGAAACAAACCAAAACCAAAAAACAGCAAAGCCTCTATATTCTTCTGCTCTTTCCATCTCCCAAAAATCAAAACAAGGAAAAATGGAAACATTTCAGTAAATCCCTAAGCACTTTTCTTTCCTTTCTGGCTAGCAAACAGGAGGATTTATTAACTCTAAATTGGAAGAATGAAGGAAGGATTTTAAGCTTTACCAGGCTTCACTAAGTGAGCCTAGGACTCTTCAAGCTTCTAGACTCCTTCTGGCAGTATGAATCTTTCAGTTGCGCTGGCATTCTTCCCTTTACGGGAACAGTAATCAAACCTCTCAGAACCATAATTCATTGATGAGGAGGCAATGCAGTACTTAGCAGGGATTAGAAATGTACTGGATTGGTGGGAAAGGAGATTATTTTACTGGTAATGCCTCCTGCAGTGACTGGCAAGGTTGGTTAGGATTGGTTAGGAGAGTGCTAGCAATTGGATGGAAATAAATACTTGTGGTACTGTAACTATGCACGGTCTGTGTTTCACAGGCTGACGGGAATAACACTGTCCAAAGCAGACTGCTGTAAATTGTCTAGAACAGTGTTCTGTCTTCAAGACTTTTCTTTGAACATAATCGCAGTTGTATTTTCAGATGAACTCAGTGAAACAGGAAAGTGGGATGGGGAAGATTTTGTTCTTTTTTTAATTGGCTGTTAAAAGAAAAAATCTTGCCTACCTACAAAACACCATGGTCTCTAAGACAACACTCAAACTGGCAAAAATGTAGACTGTCTGAAAGCCATGGATCAGATCAGAAAAAGCAGTTAATTATTCACACCCTGCTTTCACCAGATAATCATCCTTCCCACTAATAGAGCATGCAGCCTCCTTTAGGGTCACTGAACTCCCATTAATCTTCAGAATCTGAAGCACCAAAAAAAGTCAGATGGTAACACTTCTGTAAGTATAAGCTACAGGAATAAAAATCATAACAGCCCTGCTTCATACTGTTCCTTATCCCTGCTTATGTTACAAGGAATTATCACATCTTTATCTACCTTCCCTATTTCTAAAAGTGGGTAAGAAGCAGAAAAGGTGTCAAATATTTCAGCAGATGACAGGCTAAGGAAAAAGCAGTTCTGAATCTAAAATTATTTTTACTTCATTTACTACCTTAAAAGAGAAAATGGCCATAATATTTGCTGGAGGTTTTTTCTTGCCATTTTCTCCTCAAAATTGCAGAAAAAAATATTTTATGATGTGTTGAAATAAAGGACATGAAGTATGAGTGCATTAAGGAATAAAATTTTAAAAATGAAAAGATACTTCCTTCAGTGATGCAAAAATTTACTGTAAAATGAGGAGTTTTCCTGTGACTATATTATGCAAAATGTTACTGCAACTATTCATCGAGGTTATCACAGTCGGTACAAAACTGTAAGGATTGACTGATACAACAGAGGATTGTGTGGCATGCAGAGGGACCTCAAGAAGCTGCAGAAACAGGCAGAGAGGAATCATGTGGAGTGGAAATGCAGAGTCCTGCCCCTGGGGGAGAAGTAATCCTAGGCACCAGTATATGCTGGGGCTGACTGGCTGGGAAGCAGCCTGGGAGACGATGATTTTAGGGTCCTGGTGAGCAAGGTGACCACAAGTCAGCAATGCTCTCTTGCTGCAAGGGTGGCCAGTGGCTGCCTGGGCTGCATTAAAAAGATGTTGCCAGCAGGTCAAGGGAGGTAATCTGACCCCTATCCTTAGCACTTGTGAGACATATCGGCAGTGCTAGGTCCAGTTCTGGACTCTTCAGTACAAGAATGATATGGACTTCCTGGAGCAAGTCCAACACGGGGCTATGAAGATCATTAAGAGACTGGAGCATTTGACAGATGAGGAAAGGCTGAGAGACCTGCAACTGTTCAGCCTGGGGAAGAGAAGGCCCAGGGATTCTTATCAATGTGTATAAATATGTGATGGAAGGAATGAAGATGAGGGAGCCAAGCTCTTCTCAGCAGTGCCCAGTGAAAGGACAAGAAGACTGAAACAGCTGGAATTCCATTTGGTCACAAGACATTTTTTACTGTGAGAGTAGTCAAAGACTAGATGATTCCATGAGGTTTAATGTTATCTGATTTATTCACAAATCTAGTCCAACTATTCCATCTTGCATGACTTACTGCAGATTCAATTATAAAACTTTCAGTCATTTAAAAATTTCACTACATAACTCTTCCCAGCATTCAGGTCTTATGTCTTCCTACCTAAGGATTTTACTCTATATATTATCATCTTATAAGCAATTGCATATATGAAACAATAAAAACATAAGCAGAACTGATTGTTTTGGCTTCTAAACAAGGCTGCTGCTATTTTTTTGTCACGAAAAATAAAGACTATACAAGTTTTCCAATTAGACTGTGATTTTTTATTAAGCCAACTAAATGTGACAGTACTTACCACAGGCATTTTATCAAAGGTGCGAACAATGGACAGTTTATCTACAAAGAAAGCAGAAAATGTGACCTGTTGATATAGTTTCAACATATAATCACTACTTCTATTGAGAAAGTTATGAATATCCATTTCTACCTGCTGGATTTCCACGAATAAGCTCCACCTTATCTCGAAGAATATTAATTTGCCTTTCCAGCTGTTTGTTTAATTCTACTTGTGTCTCATATCTGGTTTTCCATTCATTATCTTAAAAACAAATACAGAATTATTATGTTTCCCAGATTAGTTCATGTCATTTTAAGCAAAAGCATTTTTAAAAATTTTTCCTTTTAACTAACTGGAGACTGAGAATGTCTCCACTTAGTAATCCTCATAATAAGGATCTCTGCATATAAAAGAGCTTGAAAATATAAATCAAAGAAAATACTCACTATGCTTACTGTGGTCAGAATATTAACCAACTCTGTCAATTCATATTATTCATAGTTTCATTAATAAATAACAAAAAAAAGCTAGCATGGCCACATGTACTATTCCTTAATTTCACATGCGAAGCACCACAGCTATAATAGTCATGTTTGAAAAGTAAAAACTTAAATTTCTAAATAAAAATTTGAACCCCTGTAAGTCCTTCCCAAAAGAATTATTTTGCTGTGTTCCCTTATCGATTAGCAAGACTGTTGTAATTCACTTACCTTCATTTTCAACACTTTTAAGACTTTTTTCCAGTCCTGTTACAGTGTTTCTCAGTTCAAATATTGAGATTTCAAGCATCTGCCTGTGGTATTAAAAGAAGTCAATAAATTGCTACTTTAATGGCTCTTGTACTAGTCCTATTATTGAAATCATAAAAAAATAGATCAAATATATTTTCAGAAGAAGTATCTATTGGTCATTCCTACATAGTTACATTATCTTGTCCATTCTTAAATGTATTTTTCTCTATGGACACTACACTGCTTTTAAAACAATGAAGTATTTCTACTTTGCAACTGAAATCACTTCCATAAAAACCCAAGATAGACATTTCCTAAAATATAATAATTTTCTAGCAGATCATCAGAATTAAAAAAATGTAGAGGGGACACTGACCCTAATTTTTCATCTAAAAGAAGATGCCCAACGAGTATGTTTTTTAAAACAAGAATAGGCCTGAGAGATGTGCTATTTGAAATTCTGAATTAATTCTTCATTTTGACTCACTGCTCAATGATTAATAGTCATTTTATAAATTGCACCCATATCAAAACCAACCAATCCAAACTATGTTTTATGACTATCAGAAAAGAAGCGAATAATTAAAGTAAGATGAGTGTTTAAAAAAAAATGCAGGCGCTGAAACCACCATTTTTTTCAGTACCTTAAACTTAATGTTGTAGGAAAATATATTTTTACCCTCTGATTAATCCTGTATACTGGTCAGCCAGAAAGCTAATAGGTACCATGAGAACCAGGCTCTTTCTGCCTTGGAAGGTATGACCAGAAGCAGAAGGTAGCAGGGGACTTTGAGGAGAGCACAACCCACCTGCATGCATCAGACAACGTGCTGGGTGACTCTCATCCTTCAAAGTGGCCAGACAGTAGTTTAGTGTCTTACAATGAATCCTATGATCTTGATCACATCAAGAGGAAATTGCTGATAAGTTATTGACCATATTCATGCTAACAGCCTGCTTCTTTGAGGAGATGTCTATGGAGAAATGCTCCTGGCTGTGAGATCCCGGGAAGTCAGACCACACCAGGATAAGTGCAGGCAAAACAAAATGCACCAACATTCAAAAGCAGTTTGTAGTTTTGTCCTTTCAAGTTAGTTTGGAAGGCCAAAATTTAAAAAAAACAGTCAATGGTTCTTGGGTACCTCAATTTTTCAGTGCCCAAATTGAGATATTCTAAAAGAACTGAGAACCCAAACTCTACAAAGAAGGCCCTTTGGGAAATGCTTTACAATACCAATATGATGACTGAGGTCTTTGAAACCTTAGCCTAGTTCATTAAAACATGCAAGAGAGAAAATTATTAGGCTGCAGTATTTGGCAGGGGGGAGGGTTGGGTTATAGGGGTTTTTTTAAAGGAGAGCTCCCATCGTCAACCCAGATATTCATTTTCTGAGCATGTGCATGGGAAATGTTCTTCAAGAAGTAGTTATCTAACCTCTGAGAAATCAAAACTCTGATGACAGAGATTGATTACTGAGAAATTGCATCACCTCTTGCACTCCTTGTGCTCACATTCAGTTGATGACACTTCTTTTTCATAGCTTGAAACAACAGATTTCAACTGCAAGCTGCAGAAGCAAACCAGCTGATCATAGGGAGTTGAATAGGTAAGCTTTGACTAAAGTGGGCTGAAAAACTGAAATCGCAAAGAAATATAAAGAAGAGTAATTTAAGGTAAACCAAGTATGTTTTCAGTGAGAGACATACTGGGGAACAGTAGGACAGACAACCTGAGTGGCAAGGGAGAGCTGGGGCTTCCAAGCCCTCCTTGCTCCATTGCTCCTTTTGTCTTTACCAACATTAAATTTGACAGGGGGCACATTGGCAAAGAAATAATAACAGTACCGGTAACTTGCTAGAGACAAAAAGGGTAAGGTGAAACCCAGCCAAAGATAGCCTTGAAACATGACTCAAAAAACTTAAGATGTAGGAAAACCAAAGGAAATCTGATTGCTGCTGCCTGTTTTCTCCCACTCCCAATAAAAGAGGCAGATAGCTAGGAAGAAGAAAGACAAAATCTTACTACATTGCTGCTATCATTTCAACACAAATAGATAAGGTTTCTGCAAAGCAGATTTCTATCAACTTCTCAGAGCTTGGAAAAGAGGAAATTATGACAGTGAGTGCTAAAATGAGATTTTTGAAAGGAAATAACACTGAAAATTAGAAACAGCCAAATCTGTAACCAGAGCTGTGCTGTACCAAAATGAAATTGTTTTCCTTTTCAAAGAAATCTTAACTAAGTGCTCAGATGCATAGGGATAACACAGGAAGAATGAGTTCTTTAAATCCAGTGTTTCCAATTTTCAATTTCTGTTACCATTCCAAGACTATACACAAAATTTCTTTCATTAGATTTTATTATTCTTTCTGCACAATTAACAAAACTGGAAGCCAAATTATAATTATATTTTGTTCTGGTGAATACATGTACAGAAAGGTAAACTGTCAGGTGTCACACTGTAATTGCTACACTGACAGAAAGTCTTTTTTCCATGTGGCAACAGAAGCCAGTTTTTTAAAAAAATATAATTGTTATTAAACATTTAATACTCCAGCAGCACCCAGAATGCACCCAGGGTGAAACCACTCTGTTGTAGTCAGTGTATATTCAGTAAAATGCAATCCCTGCCCTGACAGAGAAGGGATGTCAAAATAAATCACTTTGAGCAGCTTGGTAAATATATCTGTGGTTTAATGCATCAGAGTATTTTGCATTTCTGGAGTTATTTCTAATAGTGATAGGAAGTGAAGCTCATGCCATGTATCTGTTAGCGTGAAATTAATGCAGTGGTGTATAGCTGCCTGCCTTCCCACAGACTTGGTCTGTGCTTAGAGGGACTGCACTGCACTTTTTACCTGCAACCTCACAGGTGTTAAACATAATTAGACTATTCAAGGCCTATAAATCTTCCCCATGTCAAAGGACAATTTGCAGTCATCACAGAAGAAAGCCTGTAAATCCTGAAACCTCACATTTAAGTCACCATGAGAACCTAACAACATCCTTGCATACTAAGCATAATAAAAAAGCTCTTGTGAAGGAGAGGAGAAAAAACGTGCAGTTCAGATAAGAAGGCTCTGATTGAAACTACAAAAGATAAAAAAAGCACTAAATTTCTTTTTAAGGCTGTCTACAGGTGTTATTTTACTTGACAATGGCAGCCACTTAGGATGAAAACCATTTTCCTGCACGTTTTGCAACCCAGGTCTGGATATCTAGACCATGTATCAGGCAAAAAGCTGCCTGAAGCGATTTTCCAAACTGGAGAGAGAAACTCAGGAGAAAACCCAGGAGAAGCTCAGGGCAAGTCATCAGTCCTAGGACATCAGCTCTATAATATGGAAGACCTTTACTGAATCCTGTAGAAGACAAAATGCACAGATGCCTTCAGAATCTACGAACAAAGCAGACACAATATTGCACAGTGCAGAGGCACCACATGGAAGAGCACACACACTGCTGAAAGCTACAGACTTCCCGACACTTGCAGTCTGCACTGTGCTAGGAAAATGCTGCAGTTCTCCTGGCAAGGAAAGCCACAGGAAGTGAAATCTCACAAGCTGAATTAACATACAATTCCAACAACATTACTAAGTAGCTGACATGCATAAATATATGTCTTTAAGACCTCTTTGTCTAAAAAGAAGTACCCTGCAGTATTATATGCCTTCTCTCTCTTTCTCCCAGAAACATTTGCCATGGCATTTCCTGATCAAAACGTGTACTGAATCTTGATCACAACAACTCAGAGTCAGATTCAAGCTGACTTCCTCTAGTCAGAAAAAATTTTGAAAGATTTCACAGTACTACATCCACAATAATTGAGAATCAGTAGGTATGTTAGGAAGAGACCCCGGACATGGATGATTCAATTTACTACGTGAGGTAAAAATCTCTTCTCCACGACTGCTAAATGAGAGGAGTAGGTGGGCTGTTAGCAAACTGCCTAATTGGCACAATAATCAGATATGCCAGTAAAAAGATGACACGGGTGAGTTGGCAGTGAAGGAATGCAGACTTCTATCTGCAAACCACTCATCCTCAGCTTGCTTTATACCCAAGGGAGAGAAACTGGCACCTCCTAGGGTGTGAGTCATCTCAAGCTAGAACAGCCAGGCAAAGTAGGTCAGATGAATCACACCTTCAAAAAGCCTTTCTGTATTCATTGACTATACATGCCACTGGTTTAGATGGAGATGTCTAACAAGCCTGGTCATTAGCAATTAGGCTGAAAAAATAACTCCTGGGAAATAGGCACTAATATTATTGTCTATTTGCACACAAAGAAAATAGCTGTAGAACCCACCTGGAGCTGGAAGTCTTTTACTTTCATGCCATCACAATACAGCTTTTTATTAAATATATATTTTGCTTTTATCCATAAATAAGTCACTAAAACTCAGCTTTTTAACCTGAATACCATTAATATCAGGATCATGTGTCAGGTAAAAGATCATGCAGAGGATAACTGATCTACTGGCCCTGAGACACTACTAAATCAGGAGATTTATTAAACAGTCATTTGCTTACATGTTGGTGCAAGTATGTCCAAGCTCCTTTTTTTGCCATTTTGAATATATAAGGTACCATTTTGACTCTGCTAGTATTGGGGTTTCCCTTCCATTTATGAATGAACATTTTATAAAGTCCACAACTGCAGGACTAGTTAGATGTCTGCAGCTCAGACACTGAAAGTAACATTGTTCAGGTGAAAAATCACTATGAATAGAATGCTTGAAAATGGTATGTAAATATAAGTATTAAGGGTCTGAATTAAGGCAGTACAGGAGCTTCTGACATTTCCCGTTTTCTTTTATTAACACTCAAAAGGCAATCATGTTGTTTAACACAGAGAAAAATGTGTAACTTCCTAAGCAAACTGGGGAAAAAACCAATCCCACTAGGCATGAGCATCAACAATTATCACAGCACTGAAATGACTCCTGCTTAAGCAAGGGGATTGACTGCTAACAGGAACAAGTCCTCATCCCTGCAAACTGGAACAGAGATACCATACCTTCCCCAGAGGTCTCAGAGATATTTACTGACACTAGAGAAGGCTGAAATCCAGCTTTCCACTTTTACTCAATATTGTGGAAAGAAGTGTGCATAAAGAGCGCCTCATTGTCCATTTTATTCATCTTCCCCCAGAGAGGCATGCACCCATGTAAAGGTCTTCTCTGTTTTTTTCCACCAACGTGTCTTCCCATCCCAGTGTACTGGGTGTGCCCCGGACACATTTCATCCTCCCCATAGTAGCTGATACGGGACTAAGTTTTGGCTTTGTGATGAAAACTGTTGATGGCATAGTGATGTTTTGGTTACTGTGAGCATTGTTTACACTGTGTCAAGGCCTTTTCTGCTCCTCACCCCACGAGTGAGAGGGCTGGCAGTGCACAAGGAGTTGGGAGGGAACATGGCCAGGACACCTGATCCCCCTGACCAAAGGGATATCCCATACCACGTAATGTCATATTCAAGAATAAAAACTGAGGTGGTGGGGCTTGCTGGGGCTGCCTTGCCTCGGTAAAGGCATTGGTCCGCTGGTGATGAGCACCTGGGGGTTTGTGCATCATTTGCTTTTCTTGGGTTTGTTTCCCCTTTTTTTGTTCCTTTTTCCTTATTAAACTGTCTTTGTCTCAACCCGCGAATTTTCTCACTTTCACCCTTCCTTCCTTCTCTCCCCCATCCTACAGGGAGGGGAGGAAGCGAGCGGCTGTGTAATGTGGAGCTGCCTGTTGCGGTTAACCACGGTAGCCGGCCCTATCTTTCTTTTCGCCTGGCATTATTCATCCTGCTTCTTCGGGCTCCTCGTGCCATTCCCATCCCTTGGGCCAGTCCTTCCCAGTGCCCAGCAGGGCCAGCCGCGCTCCCAGCGCAGCCGGGCCGCGCTGAGGGGACCCCGGGCAGACCCTGGGCCCAGCCCGCTC
>WEIT01019276.1:49711-59743 GCA_013389985.1 Dryoscopus gambensis | reverse complement strand
ACGGCTGCGAGCGGCCGGCGGAGACCGAGGGAGCGGCGCGCTGGAGCCACCCCACCCCCGACTGGGGCATCCTTTTCTCCGCAGCACTCGCGGCTCTCCCGCTGCCCAGGAAAAGCCGAGAGGGCAGACGGGGCCGGGAGCCACCAGTATCCCCTGCCCCCCGGCCCTGACGGGCGCCGCCCTGTCCCGTCCCGTCCGCCCGCGTTTGCAGCAGCGCTCGCCCGCCGCTGCTGTGACGGCCTCGCGTGTGAAGGGGCTGTTCTGTCCTAGCCCAGCGAAATGCCCAGCGTGTGGCTCGGGCAGCACCACAAACGGATGGGGAAAATCGAATACAGCTTTGACCCAGTTACAG
The DNA here is from genome assembly GCA_013389985.1 of Dryoscopus gambensis. Classification (NCBI taxonomy): domain Eukaryota; kingdom Metazoa; phylum Chordata; class Aves; order Passeriformes; family Malaconotidae; genus Dryoscopus; species Dryoscopus gambensis. The sequence continues at coordinate 59,391 of WEIT01019276.1, read as the reverse complement.
AGTTTTGACCATGTAGGCTGAACTGTGTGCTGAGCTTTTCATGACCTAGGGAAACACAAATGTGTGCAGATTTTTTAAAACATTTCTTCTGGGTGGGAAACAGCACGGTTTTAAATAAACGCTGTGACCCACATGTGGAGGCAGGCACAGTGCGGTGGAGCCTGGCTTTTTGGGGTTCCCAGCCTGTCTTTTAGCACTCTCAATAACTGTGATCTGTGCTGTGCACAAATCAGTGTGTAAGTCCTTAACTTGAGACAGAAGAATTTAGAATAGTCAGCCTTAATTATCATCACTGATCAAGTCAGTGGTGTTAGTTAGTCAATATATACTGGAAAATATTTTAATTATGTTACATTGGTCTGGATTGATGCCTAAAAGTGTTTGATGTTGCATTTTTCAAACAAGGGATTTCAGATTGGTTCATGGGTTTCTCAAGGTAAATCTTTATGGGATGAGTTAATCAGATTAATGCTGCAAGAGTGGTATCACCTCTGTCAGGTTCTCCCTGTCACCTCCTCTGGCTGCTTGACATTTGTGTGACTCTTCAGTGAGCCAGTACAGCTCCTGAAACACTGAAAACTTACATCAGGGAAAATGTTTAATGTTCACAGTTTCTGCTGGTTGGTGATCTGAAGTCGCTTACCAGCTGCACAGGAAAGCACCAGACTTGATGCAAGGGACAGGCTGAAACTGGGAGTAATTAGTGCGCTCTTAGATCAGCTCACCATTCCACAGGATGTAACGCTCACTAGAGGAACTATCTGTTCACTGTCTCAGGAAGGAGGTGGACTGTAATTTTCCTTTACTGATATATTATGAAAAAGGGTATGGTTTTCTCAGTTCAAGTAATTCTCCTGCATGAGTAGCAAGCCAAATGCCATAGCCCCACCATTTGCTGGGTAACAGAGGCACTGCTTTAAAAGTTTAAAACATGGGTTATGTGTTACCATTACTTTAACATAGCATAAACCAGTACTGCCATCCACAAGTCAGTCCTGAAATTGTAATTCTGAGGTGGTAGTGTGACACGCTGGAATTGCCCAATCTAATGCCTCATTGATACTGCAACAGCAGGGCACTAATCCAGCAGGATCTAATGATTGGGAGTAGAACAGTAGGTTGGAGAGTGGGAAGCTTGATTCTAAAAAGGAAAAGTAATTTTAATTTCACTTGTCTGATATATATTAGAGCAGGAGATGATTTTTGAGTCTCAAGTTATAACTGGTGCTATCAGCTAATCAGTGAATTATCATCTTTGGTGTGGGTTGAATTCAGAATTTTCTGATGTAATTTAATCAAGAAACAAATTTAGAAGAGTGCTGCACTGTAACTGCATTTAAATTTAGCTGCTCATTTTGCCTTCATGTTTTACTGAATGCTACCTTTTTAAGATTCATATTGAAAACGCATTTCATAACAAACCAATAATTTAAGTAATGACTTGGACCTAGGTTAGCATTCATAACTCACTGAGCACACTGAGTATTAACAGCAAAGGTTTTAATCGGTAACTATTTTTATCGGTACCAGTTTTTGTGAACAACTTCAAGATTAATTTAACCAGCCTGATGAATTGTGGGCACATGCAGAAAGCTCAAAAGGAGCCCTAGAATCACAAGAAGTCTGAGAATAGAGGGCACAGGGGAACGGAGGGCTGTATCCCGGCCCACAGTGTACTCTCTCTGCCCCAGGAGACTTATGTGACCTCCTCTGCAGGATACTTTCAGGTCCCAGCCTCACCCAGGGATTACTGTCTTCACCAGGTGGAGCCACATCACATAAGGATGCTCATGCACATAAGGATGAGCCCAGCCCACACTGGTTGGGTGGGCACAGCACAGCAGGTCTAACTTGATGCTTCGCCTGATGGTTTGGGAACTGGAGTGGGAGAAAAGCAAAAGTGTCTTGTGGACTGAGGCCTTGTGTGAGGGTGTAAAACTTCATCAACATTTTTAACAATCACAGCAGTAACATAGTGACACTTGCAACACATGACAATTTTCCTCCATTTCTTTATTCCAAATAAATTGGTTAAAATAAGATATATGGATACCACTAAAGGCACTATCATTGTTTTAAGGCTTTTAATGGTGGGGTTTTTTTTGAGATCAAAAATTTTAGTAAGAACAGTTAGGAAACTTGGTCACAACACCATGTGTTTTGAAAACAGAATTTTATACTTAAATTTGTAACTTCAGGTTATGGGAAGGCATTAAACAGCTACTTAAAAGCAAGGAAGACCAGTTGCCAAAGGCATAAATTAATTTTTACGAATAAGTTATTTCTGTAGCACCATTAACTAAGGTATGATGAATGGCTGTGTGGGCAAGGGGAAACTTGTGCATGTCGTATATTTTTACTTTACTAAGGACTTTGATGTAGTCTCCCACAGTACTTTTATAGCCAAATTGGTGAGTTCTAGATTGGTTAACTGGGTCATAAGGCTGCTGGAAAATTGGCTGGGCCATCAGGTTTGAAGTGTGGTGATCAGCAGTATGGTTGCTTGACTCTGGGATCAATGAGGCAATACCCTTAATTCCTGATTGACAGCCTGGAAGACTGAGAACTCACTCAGCAAATTTGATGATGAAGATGAGCTGAGAGGCGCAGGTCGTGTGCAGGAGGAAAGGGTGACCACAGCTGGATGTACAATCTGGAGTGACCTAATGAAATTTTTAAAAAAAAGTGCAAAGCCCAATAGCTGGCATGGGTAAAGCCCATGGATCAATACAGGCTGAAGCAGTGTCTAGAATGCAATGTTGTAGAAGACATAGCCTCCCTGGTGAAGAAGCTGCCATTGATGCCTTAAGTTTTAACTTTTTTGTTTTTCAAATCCTGTACTGCCTGGTGTGTAACTCTAAAGTTTCGTGTGGCCTGTTAGCTGCTGTTCTCTCATGCTGGTTAGACATAACAAGCCTCTCTAGGTTTCTACCTCAAGGACACCAGGCCCCAAAATGTATAAACTAAAAGCCTCTGAAGGGGGGCAAACTTGGGGTAATCACATCATGAACTGAGGTTATAATTGGACAATTAACCCTGATATGCAAGTGAACCAAACTTATAAAAGTGTGAAGAACTCATGACCCAGGGTCCATCTTGGGTGTAGCCTTTGGCCTGCCCAGGGTATGCCTTTGATAAGGCAAATAAATACCTTCAAATAAAATCCTTCAAATAAATACCTACCTTTATTCTCTTATTCTTGTCTAGTCTCTGTTTTTTAGGTGGCCATCTCAGGCATCACCATGAGCCAGCAACAGCTTGCAGCAAACACGGCTGAAGGGCGCCTGGGATGCCTTAGCAAGGACATGGCCAGGAGCCTGAGGGAGGTGGTTCTTCCACTCTGTTCAGCACATGTTGAAGGGCTTAGCCTTCGACTCCCAAACAAGTCCCAAAGGCTGCATTAGGTCAGGAACTCGCCTTGGTTCAGGCTGGAGAAGAGAAGGCATAAGGAGAACTTAGTGCTGTAATCAGCTATGTAATATGAAAGTGTAAAGAAGGTGGAGAAGCCAAAGTTTCCTCCAGAATGCGAGATGGAAGGATAGGCAATAGAATGCACCTGAGTGCATATAAACATGTTTGGCTTAGTATGGGGGAAATATTCACCAGAGTCAAGCTGGGCAAAGGCTGCCCAGAGGGACTGTGAAGTCTCCATCCCTGGAGATAATCACAACAAGAGCAGAACTGGGTCAGAGTACTGTGCTGCAGGCTGGACCTGTTTTGAGCAAGAGGTGGATTACAAACCTGGGGGTCCCTTCCAACCTACACCATTCTGTGGTAAGCTGGTCAGCATGTTTTTTGTACTGGAAGGTAGGTTTACCAGTTCTTTTTAAAGGATGAAAGATTTAGTCAGGGAACATTAAAAATAGACTATTCCAAGTTGGTTTTAAACCAGCATTAAACAAACCAGTGAAACCACCCTTGGAATATAGAGGAATCCATTCAAATACAGGGGTTTAGACTTGAAATAAGAAGAGTGGTTTTTATCTACACAATGATGAAAATGCCAGAGATGGCAGTAGGTTAGAATGACTTAGAGATCATTAAAAGTAATCCTCTCAAGACAAGATTTGAGACCAATATTGTAGCAGAGAAGACTTTGAATAAATTTGGAAATAGGAACGCCTTAGGAAATCAGGGAGTAGAGTTCCTGCACTACACAGCTTAGTAAGACTTCTAGGACTGCCATGTATCAAAAGATGTTCAGTGTTCAAAGAAAGAGATCAACGGCAGGTTGAGCAGGACACCACTACTTGCCTGATACTGATGACATTTAAATGGGGGGTTTTTTTCAGTGTGCTCCAGCTTGGTCTCTTGAAGACTGTAACACCTTGATCTTAACTGTTCTTTTAATACAACTTTTCATTTTGATGGTTGATAGATGAAACTAAAGGGTATAGCTGTATGCAAAATCCCGAAATTGGAGGGAGAAAGAAGATACAAATACATACATCCCTATTGTAAATACAGTTCACAGCAACAAAAATGCTTTTGCTAGTGTGAATTCTTTAGCAGTCTTTAACTGGTTACACCAGCTGGCAAGTGGCAGACTATAGTAACAGAAGTTGTTGCAGGGTACTTTGGATGGAACTTTTTAGTTTGAAATATTTTATGCTCTAGCTGATGAGCTTGTTCACACTATAGATATACCTCAATACTGCTACTTTATTGCTTTTGAAGAAATCCTAGTTTTTCCACTCACTGATCCAAAAAAGTAGCTTCATGTCATAAAAAGGTCAAGCACAGATTAACCAATTTTATCTTTATTTCCATAAATCAAAGTTACACTTTAAGTGGTTAGATCCTTTCTTTCACATTTCTCACGCTAAGTACACACCTGCAGTAGCTACCACAAAATATGCATCTATTACCATTCTAACAGACTGTAGTTGTTACTGTATTTTTTCAATCTTCTACAAACTTCACTTGCCAACAACAATTTATTTTCTCCATTTACATGAAATGGAGATAAATTGCAAGTTGTTGGCATTCTGTCTGTTGCAGGTCCAGCCAATATTAGAATGTGTAGCAGCTTTAAATCTCATTAGTGAAGTGTTAAGTAAGTAGCAGTGTCACAGCATCTCAAGGATTCAACATACTGAGTTATTTTACACTGTGCTACAAACAGGATGACAAATCTACACAGTAATGTCTGTTCTAAACAACTCTTCATTTAAAGGCTTTATCTTCATAGTCTTTAAAAAAGACTTCACACCCTTGTGCAAGTATGAATTTAATGGAATAAAAATGATGATCATTAGAACTATTTGTTCAAACAGTAGGAGTTTTCCATTAGGAGGCCATGATACATAATCTGAATCTTCCTGGATTGGCTGGAAAGTACAGAATGCATAGAATTTCCTAGTGCCATCTATAGAATATTTTCACAGAAAAATAATTTAGGCAAAACCATACTTATCCTCTCTATATAAAAACCTGAATTTCAAAGAATCTTTGTATATTCTTTATGGAGTCGACTGGAAAATGTATTTTTCTAGACCTGTTAATACCCTCTAGTAGAAGAAATGCTTGGTATCTTTGGTTTACTTATATGCTGGATGAGAGAAAAAAGTCTGACAGGGAATGACTACCTAGTTACCTGAGGTGCATCTTTCATTTCTCCTAACATGAACTTTGGATAAGATCACCTGTTTTGTAGGTGAAAAGAGAAATTCTCCACAAAACAGTGAAACATAATGCATACTTTAGTAGTGCATATTAAATAAGACAAGGCTGGGTTAATAAAACTAACTCTTAAGGATAGTTATAAAACCAAAACTAGTAATTTTACTTGTCCCAGAATTAATAATCCTACTCTTTCTGTATCACCACCTTCTTTATAAATATAAAGTGTTACAAAAATATTCACAGTAGTATTTCTATATTAGTCTATTATTCCATATATTATTTTGAAAAAGTGCTTAAAGAGGCAAGTATATGAACTGCAAACTCATACCCTTCCAGTTGCCTAAAGCCCTGATCCAGTTGTTTAAAGCCCTTGTTCAGTACAGAACAAGGGGTTGACAACTTTCATTTTTTCCTCCTACAAATGCTCTCCCTACTTTTACATTTTCCTGTCAAATTAAGTAACAGTTGCTTGAAAAGTACAGTGTGACTTATGTTCAATCTCAGATGAGCAATGTAGTTACTTCTAAATAGGAAGTTTCATCTCTAATGTAAGGCTTTGCGAAATATTTAATAGCTTTCATTTTTTACCCTTCTTCTCATTATCCAATACTTTATATTCATCTAGCACAGCATGGCCAGTTTCCTTTGCAGTTCTCTTTACAACAGATTTGATACCAATATTTTCAATGTTAAATGCTGTCACACCAACATTGATTGCAGAATTCATAGCGTTGTCTGTAGCATGGCCAGCATCTTCTCCATACCTAAGGAAAGAGAGCAGTTTTGTGAATTTGTATACTTAGTATTTTAATCTTCAGTGGAATTCTTTTGAAAGCAAAAATTTAGGCATTACCAAAAACAAATTAACAAGTGCAGTGCCTGGATGTCTAAAGAATAAAATTAGAATTTATGAAGCCATTAAAGTAAAGGCTGCTCCTCTATCAGATCAACTGCTCTTTGAAAATACCAATATGCGTCTACACTTTTTCTTCAAGAACCCTTCCAGTCTTTCTCCCTTTTTACCCTCTAATTTTGAAGAGTAGAAAACTTATCTATAGAACAGTAAGAAGGGAGGGGAGAGAAGTTTCGTGCAATAACTTAAGATTCTTTTTCACCTAAGCTCTTAGGTGAAATTCCTATACCCCCTATACAGAAAACCAGCTGTATCCTGGGCTGCATACAAAGCAGCATGGCCAGCAGGGTGAGGAGGAGATTCTGCCCCTCTGCTCTTCCTTTATGAGACCCCCACCTGGAGTCCTGCATTGTACAAAATCTCAAAAGGCTCAACAAAACCATCTTGCTGGGATGAAAATTATGAAATCAAGTTTATAAAAAGTTATAAAAACCTTCGGTCTCTCCCATGGGCTGTGAGTCCAGCTTCTTTACGCTTTAGTGGGCAAGCTGGCAGTCTCATACTTATGACTCAATTGTGCACAGAGAGCACACTGAAGGAGGACAAGAGTACAGTGAGAGCAGTAACTCTAACTGTTCTGTGTAGCCAGACATTTCCCCAGAGAGCCCTGCACTCAGACAAACGAGGCCAAAGGGAAGCATTCCTGGCAGCATCAGAATCCCAGCAGTCAGCAGAGTTACTTTTTCCCTGTGCTTGTTGACCAGAGATGCTTTGAGGACCTCAGGATACAGCTAGAGAGAAGCAAAGAATATCAAAGAATCCAAAAATCTGTAATATATCAGTACGGCAGCCAGAACATGTGGCCGGAACTAACAATGAAACTGAATAAAAAGAATTCGTGGGTTTTTTGCTTTTAATTCTCTGATAGAGCAACAGCCTTGAATCATCAACATCAGATTTTTAGGTCACAGAATTAATCTCACAGCAGAAGTATTTGTTGGATTAGTTTGTCAATTTGATTATATTTTCACCTCAGGAACATCATAAGCCAGTATAGTATCAGTAAAATAAGTAACCTCATTTAAAGTAAGACTGTAGCTTATCCAATGCAGTAAGACTAACAGCTTCTTAATGTGTGATAACTAATTTTTTAGTTTGCCTGTCTGAATTGCATAGTTTTTAACTCTTTTTTTTTTTAATACTGTGCAGATATTTACACTGCATTTATTTAAATAGTTTTTTTAAAAGGTAGTAGCGTGGGACTTTGGCAGAAATATTACTTCTGACGCTACATTTCCCCCCAATTCCAATCAACATGCATATGATGAGCATCTCTTTAAAATTCCATCCACAAAGATACTGCAGCTAAGTTTTAGCCTTTTTTTTTTTTATTTAGAGACACTGATGGTGCTCCTTTAGCTTTGTTTCCCATTAAGTGGAATTTAGCTCATTCACTGGTATTCTGAGTGGCAGAAATCTTCGTCACTGAAATAAACAGCTTACAAAAGGGAGATTATGTGGAATTTTAATATAATTATAAGGATAGATTTTAAAGATTACATATCAAATATTTTCAATCATATTGCAGTTAGCTGCAACAGGTAGTTACTTATTATTTTTCACTCTTAGTAACTGTTGTCTGCGGATCTCCATAGTTCCTATATTTGTATCTAAAACAAAAACATTAATATGAATTTATGTGAAATGAGTACCAGTACAATTTCTCCTGACATTCCTACTGCAAAAAAACATCAGCAATAAACCACAACTGACGAGAACTTCACTGTTTGGCCTCCTATTTGAAATGCACAACACAACACAACCCTGAATGCCAATCTGCTTAATACTGTATGCTGATGTTTATCTTGTTACCATCGGCTTATAGCCTGTATGCACTTTCAGCAATCCTTTTAATAACTCTTTTGCTACACTTATCACCAATTCCATTTAAACTGCTTGCTTTTGCTTACTCTTCACTTTCTATTAAATCTACTGCCCTTTTTGTGAGGGGTGCATTTTGTTTCACAGTTATTTCAATATATTCATTTATTCTCCACAGCATCTTCCAGTACATGCATATAGCTTACATCTTTCCATCAATTTAGTAACATCCTCTTAATCCCAAATGTTATTGTCCGCTTCCCCCACTATCATTTTCTACGAACATCTGTATTTTGCAAGACAAGGCTGTTCTATTACTGATATATATGCCTTAGATTTCCTTACAAAATTTTCTTTTTTTGTAGCTCCTTGCTTTAGCCAAACCTGCTGACAGAAGAGGTTCTTTCATTTTTCATAAATTTAGCTAAGTTTGCATAAATTCAGGATTAGAGCTGAGAGGTTTAAACCAGTAATTTTCTTCATAATGATATTATACCACAGAGCAAAGATAAAAATCTGAACATTATTTGTAACACAGCCTGAAGCTGTAATACTTCTACAAAGAACTAAAAAAATACTTCCTACAATCATTTAGAAGTTTCAGATTTTTGCATACAGGAGATGTTCTGTGCCCTTACCACGGTATCAGGTGCTACACAATTACAGGAAAGCAGGTATTTCAGTTAGCTTCCCCGCACTTTCATAAGCTTTTTTTTGTCAGTACTCAGACACAATAACATGGTGCTGTAGAAGATGAGAACAATAAAAACATAACTTACTTGTATTTGACCGTTTTTACAGTCTCAGTTGAAACACTTTTAGCAATGCACTTCGCTGCACTTTCTAAACCTTGCCACACTGTTGAAAACCCTGTAGAAACAATCAGCTTATTTGAGTTCATACCATTAAAAATAGGCAATTTAAAAAAGCGTAAGAAATTTTTACTACCTTGAACTCCACTTGCTGCTACAACCAGAGCACCATCAAAAGTAGATTTTCCATCTTTATCTTTTTTAAGGGATTCTGGAACTAACTTGCTGCCATGCTTCTTCACGTGTGGAGCCAGCTCCTTTCCGACACAGCTCGCTATAGAACACACCCCCTCAACTACCATAAGAGAAGAGTATGCAAATTATTTAGTAAGAACACAGAACATCCTTCTTTAAAAATCTTTACTCATAATTAAAAGGAAGCTTCACTGAACTCTTAAGAGGTGCTTCTATTTAAATATGCTTATTTTTAAGACAGACTTTAAACCACACATAAGTGCCCAACTGATACAGAGCAACCTTTTTTTTCAGGTTCTACAGAGCTCCAAATC
>WEIT01019276.1:38112-48836 GCA_013389985.1 Dryoscopus gambensis | reverse complement strand
AATTAATTTTATTTACGTTTAATACAGCCAGCCCACATCCGAATGTCAGCCTAATACAGATACTTAGCTTTTTAATAGATATGCAAGCACCAGCTGAGTCAGAAATAATAGAATGGCACATCTCAATGCTATTAACACTCACGAAAACATACAAACCCAACTCTTTAGCCCTCCTTGCAGATTCATATTTATTACAATCAGCTGGTGGTCATTAGTATATTCCAAAGGTTCTCAGAGGAAAAAACCCACATGTTTATCTGCAGAAATCACAACAGATGTCTGCTGTAATACATGTTCACACAGGGGTAAAATTGTTCTGTCACAGTGTTTTGAGTCACAGCAGGTGATACTCTAACAGTGTCAAATGAGGAGCCAAACTCATTTGCAAAGAAGAAACTATTGGCAATGGATTTATATTCTGCATGGTTTTTATAAAGTTCATCAAGGCATCCTTTAGATGATCAACACTGGAACTAGTAAACAACTACTTCTGACTAGTCAGCTTCTATCAGCACACATGCATTTAGGTGAAAACACCATTTAAATGTCACTCACATTAGTTTCTGTTCAATACAGTCCCCTTATTACAACTGTACCTGACAAGATTCCATGTGCAACTTTCTCACTCCATTCTGGTAACTCTTTCTGATTTTCTGCTCCTTCAGGTTGTGGCTGGATATGTACAGTCTGAGGCAACTGAACTGCATCACTAGAGGCTTCTGAAGGCTGACAAGTGAAAGCAAACATCTGAGCATCTACTTTGCATATATCATCAAGATTTCTGCTTTAGATCATACACATCCATTATGAAATAATACTAAAGTTGGGCATGCCTTGGGTAAGTGTACAGAAACTCAAGTTAAATCTAAGACTCAATTACTTTTTCACAGATATCCTGCACATCCAAAAAAAGCTTATTAGACAGGTCAGCTTTTTTGTACGCTTTTTTCATCCAGCTACAATGAAAAGATTTGCTTGCCAATGCAGACATATGGCCAAATAGCTAAGCAGGGAAAATGTACACTACAAGTTAACTAGCAAAACAGATAAGAGACTTGTCCATCTCTCATTTTTATCTTCTCAGACAGAAGCCAACTCTGTTGTTATTCAGCATGCTGAACGGCAGTCTTTGGTTAGAGAGTCCAGCTGCACTAAAGGAATGCAGCTGTTCTGGTTGTTTTGTTCCTCATCCTTTCCTGCCAAATTCAAAAATAAAGGAGATTATTCATGCTGTGTGCTGTTGCTGCTTTTTCAGACTGGCACAGCCAAGGAAAACACCAAACTGTGCACGATACTGACCCCTATTTAAGGCTGGGTGGACAGGTTCTGTGTGACTTCATGTCAAACTCTACACTTCCTGGAGCACAAGGTAATCAGTCAAACACAGCAACCACCACCACAGGCTGCTTAGCGCTTCTAAAAACTGTAACATCACTTTACGCAGTTCAGAGACAATGTATAATTAAACTTTAATTACAGAAAGCTAAATAAATTGTAACAGATTCAAGTTTTTGTTAAGAGAACTTTCCCAATATAAAAGTAAATAAAACCCCCAAATATTTCAAAGATTTAAAACACTGCTAGTTAATGATAGAAAAAAACCCATTTTTATTTAGTCTAGAAGAGTCTAAATGAAAGCATTTACAGATTAAGCCCATAGACAGAACAGAATACACAATACAGACAGTATTTGCTATTACACGGAATTCTTAAATTCCACTGAAATATTTACTGGGTGAGAGTATCGCACATAGATCAATGTAGTAAAACCAACATTAACAGAAACGAGTAGATAAAACCTTAGGAGGTTGCTACCCAGAAGGTTAACAATGTATCACTGACAGGTACTACATCATCAATTACTGGGTGACAGCAATGTGAAATCTGGTGTCCAGAAATGCCTTCAGCATGTGACCAAAACACTCTGGGGCTGGGCAGGAGAAATTACCTCAATAAACAGCTACAGGTAAAAAACAAACAAAAAAACTATTAACAGATCCAAACTATGTTCCAGATGTAATTTAGTTACACCACAAGTTGGGTCGCTATATAGAAAACCAGTCCACAAGACTTCTAAAGATCTATATTAAGGAGAAAAAATGGATTCTCTAATAAGGTGACCCAGTACTGTAATCATATTAAATATAGTTGTCAATTAGATCCTCATGAATACTATGTAAAACAGACACATTAAATGGATATCAGACTAGGCTTTGGAATACTTGTGCTGTATCACAGTTTTTAAAACTTCAGGAATATGCTGATTTGAAAATGTGCCAGGCTGCAGCAACTGAAGTGATAAAAAACCAAACAACAACAACAAAACAAAAAACAAAAAAGCCACCCAACAAAAAAATAACTACAGGACACAGCATACACAGCTGCCATCAATCAAATCAGCAGTTCTAACATGCATTTCTGTGCATTTTTTTACTATGGAATTTTGGAATGTCCTGGCATTTACCTGGACTTTGTGGCCAGCCCTCTTTTTAAATTTATCTCCAAAATGTGCGCTCTCAGTTGCTGGGAGCTCTGAAGATAACCCTACTCTCTCATGGGATCCTGGCACCTGCGGCATTGTATCAGGGAACAGTAACAAAAACACGCATTTTAGGAAAATAAGGAACCAATGAGATACCAAATTTTAACTACTTCTACGCAGGAAAAAGACAGAATTTTATCCAGGGAGTCAATATCACATAATTCTGTAGTACTTTCCCTTTTAAGTAAAAATTAGTGACCTCCTGTGCTAGTGAAAATTCCCTGCTGAACTCACTGGGATTTATACCATAACAGAACTCTGCCCTCATGGGATGCTCCAAACCGGTCCTTCATCATCACTGTTTTCACATTTTGGCAATTCAACAAAATTCTTCCACAAAAAGATTTAATCATGCTATGATCTTTTAAGCAGTTACTGATTACCACTCTTCCAAAAATGATGCTCCACTGCTCTTACAGTAATACTGCCCACTTTGCTTCAAGTCACTGAATTTTATTGCACATTTGTTAAGACTATGGGGGGGTTATTTTGTATTTTCTCTGTCTATCAACAACTTACTGCAGTAAGGCATCAGATTTATCTATTATGAGATCTCATTGGAAGGCAGATTTTTGAGGTACATACTATTTTCTCAGATCTTCTCTGAGGTGGCTTAACATTTTTGAACTCTGAACACGTTTGGGCACGATAATCCAAGAATGTATCATCAAAACTACACAGAGAGTTGTGTGCACGCACACACAAGGAAAAGCATGCTTTCTCCTGAACACATAATTTCACTCTGGGTTCTGTTCTCTTTTGGAAAAAGAGAGAAAATATAAAAAATGATCTTAAATTCCACTCTGTGCTTACAATCTAGTATTTTAAAATTTCTGTCATCTCATCTCATAGGACCTACAGTTTCATTACAAAGCTGCCTAATCTTGGCTACTTTATCTATTTCTCACTGATGAGCTCACCAACCAAGACAAAAATTTGTCAATTTACACAACTAAATGTAAATGTATGAATATATTGAAGATTTACACCTTTCCTTATTGGCTTATAACAGACAGGCCAGAAATTTACCTGGATTCGTAGGTCAGACATCTGTTTCAAGAGATCCTCAAACAGCTCTCTGTCAGCTGCTGGAAGTTCTGAAGACAGCACCACCCCCACGTAGGAGCCTGGTAGCTGGGACATTGTGTCGGGGAACATGTAGACCCCAGTATTGCAGCACAGAACAGGAGACTGGTTACACATTAGAGGATACAGCCAGTCACAAACCTAGGAAAGACAAGTACATAAAAGAATCAAAGGATGCTTTTAAAAAGAAAGATAGGCAGAACATACTGATAAGCACCATAAACCTGATTTTCCACAAAGTTTCTAGTGGAACCTTCTAGTGAAAGGTTCCCTGCTGATGGCAGCGGGGTTGGAATTAAATGATCTTTATGGTCCCTTCCGTATATAAAACCCAAATCATTTTATGATTCTATGATGAAAAATAAAAAGCCTTATACCATCTTGTACAAAATAAAATAGAAAAACAATCCCCAAAAAACACAACCCACGTGTTTCTGGAGCTATCCCTCTTGATTAGTTCTGACAGTCTAATATAGAGAAAACACTAATTTTTACAGCACTATAATTCAGGCTAGTACCCTCTTAACTGAGGTCTCATCTTGAGGCCCAGATGAAAAAAACTGCCAAACAAGTCAGGATTCACAGCGCCTGTACCACCCTGGAGAACTCAGGATAGGTTTATATGACAGAAAAAATAGAAATGCATGGCTGTCACTGGCCTACTGTTGAAGACTGCTAACATGAGTGGAGCTGAACCAGCAGACCCCAAACCAGGAACCAGCAGACTCCAAACTAGCCAATCTTAGCAGTAATACTGAGATCCAAAGTCAGAATCCAAACCAGAAACACCAGGTTCATTACAGGACATGCCCACATGAAGCAAATAAGGACTGAAAAAGTACAAATAATGCATCTTTTTTATTTGTGGTTCTGAGTCTGGATTAACATGGACCCACAAATTTCAAATTATCAATTGTCATAACTGCAATACCTTATCACTAACTGAGAATGAAGCAGGTAGTACCCAACTCCATTTTATACTGATTTATTATAGCAGGTGAATCAACAGGTCTTCTCTATGCGATGAAAGAAGTCAATTTTATGAAATGGAGAGACATGGTAAGTCAACTCCTTTACATACTGGAATTCACCAGAACAGTCAGCACTTGAAAACCTTGGGAAGACACAGAGGTGCTTTTCATAGAAAGAGTCATAAAAGTGTGTACTTGCAGAAAACCATTTCTGCAACACCTTCACATCCTTCATATAATCACATGGATATTTAGGCTCAGAAGAGCAAGAACCTAAGAAGTTTGCCTGTTAGTTTTATGACAGTTCTTGAAATTTTAATGAAAGGAGAAAATTATCTTCCTGTTACCTGAAGAAATGCCGGTGGACGATTCCGAGCAGCTTCACTATCTGTATCCAAGAACTTCACGATGCGCAGATATCCAGGATATGAAGGAGCACTAACCTGCCCATCAGGAGTCACAAAAAATATCTGTACTCCTTGGGGAATCAAGATCAGCTCATCTGCATCCACTCCCAGGTTTTCCAGGGGAGGTGGCTGAGTACACTTGTTGTAGTAGTCCTCACCCACAGAAGAAAACTCCCCAGAGTCTGTGCCGTAAGACACAGTGAAGTGGCCATTGGTGGCTTGCGGCGTATAGGCAGGAGGTGCTTCGTTTGGCAGACAAAGAGGTTTTGCAGATGATGGACTCATAGCTGGAATTTGCCCCTGACTCACAGCTGCAACGCTTCCATCTGCTGCAGGTGGCTGACTTGGTACAAACAGAGAATTAGGGAGAGGGGGTCTTTCTGGCTTTTCTTTGGAAGGGATGGATGGGTATAACTTGGGCACCCCAGGAGGGGTATCCATCGTGGCAGGACTTGCTTGTACTGGTGGGGTGTTTTGCTCTAGGCTGCTGAGTCGAGCACGAACATTTTGCAGGGTCTCCCTCATCTTCTGCTGCATTTGCCTGGCAGACTCCCACTGGGACCCGACACACGCAGGACCCTCTGATGGAATACTAACTCCCCGGAGCAAGTGGTCAAGCCCTTCCTTATAGTAACTTCTTGCCTCTTCCTTCTGACCCAGTTCATCTGTACTCAGTCCTTTATTGATAAAAATAAAGGCTTTCCTGTACTCTTCATTAATGGCTTCAATATTTGCATCTTCTTGCATAACCGGATCCCGCAGTTGTTCCATTACTGCAAATTGGAATAAAAATCAATAAGAATATACAGAGAGAAAGCCAAACAATGTTTACCTTAGAATAAAATGTCTTCTTAATGATGACCCTACTGCATGTATTAGCAGAAATCTATCTAGTTGCTTGGAACAGTGTCTGCTATGTTGTGATTACCTCCTAGTAACATTCAGATTCAGCTGACATGATTCCAAGACAGCAAGGAATCTATAAGCATCAAATCCAGTTACATCACAGATACTTACTTCTTTAAAGTCAAACATCAGAAGAACACAGACATGCCTGATACTAAATTTTTCGTCTTCAAGATCAGTAGCAAACAAGGGGAAAAAACAACTTAAAAAAATCTAACTTTTCCAAAAACATCTCTAAGGTATTAGAAAATTCAGTTACCACTTTGTCAATTTAAATAAAGGCTGAACTTACAAACAGTGCATTTCCATTTGAATAATTTAAGAGAAAACACTCAACAGATTTTGAGATCTTGATCAACTAACATCAACACACAGAACTGTGAAATACTTTGAACAGTTAAAGCCATGCTTTACAAAATAAAAACATGGAATTACTTATTTCCTTAACAGTGCATTTCCATTTGAATAATTTAAGAGAAAACACTCAACAGATTTTGAGATCTTGATCAACTAACATCAACACACAGAACTGTGAAATACTTTGAACAGTTAAAGCCATGCTTTACAAAATAAAAACATGGAATTACTTATTTCCTTAACAGTGTTTATAGAGAGAGAGAAAAGGCAATTGGTGTTCTACAGTCCTTGCTCCCCAGCAACAAAAACTGGAAGTACCAATATGTGCAAAAGATTACAGGTTATAGGTCTGTTCTGGAATGTATTCCTCAAACTGCCTCACGTATGTCAACTGAAGAGCAGAAAAGAATCCAGTAGGTCTGAATTCTAAAATGTGTAAACTGATTGTTTTAGCCGTATGCAGATTGTCGGTCTTGGCCAAACACAGGAAATACAACTCACTAATTCCAATGAATTTGGGTTTGTTTTGTTTTCTTTTGTTTTTTCCGGCAGCCTTGAGAGACATTGTTAATCCAGAAAAATCAGGCAATTATACTAGAAGAGAATAATGATCATAGACAACAAAAATGGGATACTATATTAAAATTAAAGAGCAGATATATTTTCAAGCAAAACCATGATTCTCTGCTGTAAGGCAGATGAAAGAAAGGAGACATCTGTCAATCACAATGATATTAAGCTACAGAAAACATGAGGTAAGTAAAAGCCAAAGTGCAAAAATAAAAACACTTCCATTACATGGGCCAAAGCATTAACACCACTGTACAGGGCATTGGTGAGAATTCACATGGTAAGCCACACGCAAGGAAGCTGGGCCAGAACAGGAAGAGGTGGGCAGGTTACTGATTTTTTCCTGATGAATCAATCACTCTTCCCTAGAAAGGTGTAGGTTTGGCTTACCAAGGCAATACAACGAAGGCTAAGAGATTGGATTAGTCTCTACAAATATAACGGATGAAAAGAAGAAACTAAATCAGTGAAGAAAAAATAATTATTGGGAAAGAAAAGAAGAATTAAATCAAAACTTGTAATAAAATCCTGAAATAGTACCTACATTTAAGTTCACTTAATGTCTCTTCTTGTTATAATCAAACTATCAACAAACTAAAAAAAAAATCTGGAAACATCCTTCCTCTACTCCAACAAAAATAGAGAAATTTAAGAAGTGCAGGTCATGGAAAGATTTTAAAGAGGCAAAGATGGGATGCTGTGCTCTACTCCCACGCTCTTTATAATCAAAATGCAGCCAGCATTTATGTGATTGATGCATCTGCAGTCACACAACAGAAGTGCCATGTAATCTGGACGGCATCTGTTTTTACGATGCTACAGAATCCAATTTAATGTAAAAGTCAAGATGTGTGGTTTCAGTCCAGTAAGAGACACGTAGCTCAGAATATGACAGGGATGACTTGAGAAAGCAGTCCAGTGGACTGGGTCAGCAGCAGCTCAAGCTACCAGGCTCACTGCCTATCATGTAGCAGATAAACAAACTTTGGGCTGGAGGAGATTTTTCTGATTGATTGCAGTCACTTGTTGCCAAGAGGCTCAGCATCTTTAAGCTAAAGAACAACGTAAGTGCATATTTACTAATCACCAAGGACATCATCTTTAGAAGTTAAAAGTATGCTCCTGACCAGCACAACAGCAAACAATTACAGTAAAAGCAATTGGAAAGAACTCCTCACAAGGTTGTGAATATAGCTGGATCCTTACAGCAAATAACCTGGTGACTGCCACACCACATCATTGTGTGTCAACACTTGTACTTACTATTGAGAAATCCACTTTTCCTTTTAAGAAGGGAATGAAGGTGAAAACAAGTTTAACAGTAATGACCTCTGAACTGAGAATTGTAGATTCTTAAAACACAGAAAATGTTTAGAAGACCGAGATGGACAGCCAAGCTTAATCTATCATCACCATTTTCTTCTTTATGAGCAAAATTTACTGGTTTGAGATTTTTAGTGCCTGTATCCTCAATCCCGTATAAAGTCCTTTCTCAAGGCTTTAAGGAAATGATTTGCGTGAACATAACTGCAGTACAATAGTCCCCTTTGCCCCATGTTTATTGATCTGGGTTTTTTTCTGGGTGAGACTAATGCAAAGATACTTCATAAATTTCAGTAATTCCTTTGCTAGTGATTGTCAGCATACAAGAAAAAGAGACATCAAGTAAAATCCTAACTACATTTCAACTTAATATTTTATTTACTAGTCACTGTATACTTGTCATACTGACAGCAGCACTGTTCTCGCTAAAGCTCAGTCTTTACTGACACTAGAAAAGGTCTGTACGAGAATGGAGACATCAGCACCATCAGTGTCCACACAGCACTAGGGCAGGCAGAGCTACAAAAGCTGGCTCAGCAACTCTGATTGTCTGAAACATCCCAAGTTCGCAGTCTGTGTGCAGCATCGTTACCTCCAAATAACGCATTTGGTTGGCAGAGCACTTGGAAATGGAGAAAGGACTTCAAAGTAGATTTCAAGCTAACCACATGATAACTAAAAGTCAGCCCAAAGAACTACGTATCATTCGTTCTTAATAATTCATTAAAACTAATACAAAGTAATGGACTGTATTAAATAAGCTTATCTATTTGTTCCCTCACAACACAAGAATAAATATTCTCTGAAACAGAACATTTAAACAGCAATCTGATCATATCCAAGGAATATCCTCATTCATTATTATTTTCAGTGTATGATCTTAATATAGTATTTAAGTGTCCTGCATGTCTTAACATTCATCTGTAATCCACTTTTGTGCAATGCTGAATCTTATTTCCTCTGTTTTAAAGCTGCAATTAATGGAAAAATGTGTAATACTGAATATTAAGAGCACTGCAAGCCAACCTTTGGTCCTATGGCCAGTTCGGATCAGCCCAGATCTGTACTAATTAAGATTTAGTGGAACTTGTCTCAGAGAAAGCCAGTCCAAAACTGAGATAAGAAAAGAGCTAAAGGGCACCGTAGATAATCACAGATCAATCCGGCACTTGAGCCTTTTTTATTTTACCAGTCCAAAAATACTCTGTGGTTTTAAGTGACTTGACCAAGGGAGGCTACAGTGCAACAATAAAACTTGAGTTTAATTTGATATTGCAAGCTAACATCTCACTCATCCTTCCTCTGAAAGAGCAAAGGCCGCTTCATTAAAAAGCAATGTGTATTAACAAAAACACAGGCCAATGGTGGACCTCACTTCTAGACCGTAAACATGAAGCCTAAGGCTTATTAAGAGGATTAAACATCCTGACTGACAGAGGTAGGATACACTTTCCAACGCACTATTTTTGAAGGAGAGTAGGGGAGGAAAATGCAAAACAAATTTTTAAAAACTCCAAAACTAAAACACTCTTAATCCAAGAGTTCTTCTTATTTGTCACAGCCACCAATTAAGAGGTATCATGCAGACAAAACTGTTTAGGCCTCATTTCCGTATGAAAAGAGCAACTAAGAAAGTATTAGTAACTTTCAAGAATTTAAAGAATTAAATGTTATCTAGAATATAAACTAATAGAAGCCAGGTACTAGCTGATAAATTTACCTTTTTATGCTTTTACTTTATTTAAATTAACTTGTTTAAATTTGTTTAAATAAGTTCTTAAATTTTTCATGAAGTGGCGGCCTACACTAGTTTTTAAGCAACGGAAAAGAATTCGTAAGGCTACACAGTATCACAGACTAGACAACAGAGAGAGTTGGTGATATGAGAGTAATTCTCACTCTCAAAATTGCCAAATACTTCAGTAAACACCCATCATCTGACATTTCAACCTACACCTTCTTCTAGGGCTGCTATGCCAGCACCTAGCCAGCATGTCTATTTTCCTCCTCTACTGCTGGTTTAAGATGATTTCTGTCCAAATAAAAGAACTTCCTTCCTGACTCCTTGGTCTACACCTTCACCACATGCTCTCACCGCACAGCTTTTAGGCCCCGGGTGCCTACTTGTCACTTCTCTAAAAAAGGAAAGTGGAAAAGCAGTAGAGCAGATAATGCCCTTCATCTCGCAGCTGTGCTGCCCAGCACTGACGCGTTTCGCAGCACCCAAGTACAAAGACATTGTACTACCATTCCAAAAGATTCCAAGATCATCACGGAAAATTTAGTGTTATGTAAGACGTCTATTTAATACTATTTCATTAGCTGTGTGCCTGCCGGTTTCTGATCACTACCAACGTTCTTCCAGGTTCAAGAAACTCAAAACTATCTGACACGAATCTTTTAAAAACAAAACAAGAAGACAAAATAAAAGGAGCCGTTTTCCGACGTATTCTGACAAATAACCTCCCAAGACATTCAATACATTATTTACCATCAGGATTCAACCTGCCCTGACCACGGCCCTCCCCGCCGCTCCCTCCCACCACCTGCCCGCAGGGGCTC
>WEIT01019276.1:5918-38059 GCA_013389985.1 Dryoscopus gambensis | reverse complement strand
AGGCGGCGGCGGGCGGGGCCATGGGGTCGCGGCTCTGGCGTCGCCCGGCGCGGGGCTGCCTGAGCCCGGGGGCGGAGCTGTGTGCAATTAATAAGTAACACCGAGCCATTTGTCCTGGGGGTTGGTGATGCTTTTTTGGTTTTGTCAGTTTTCGTTTGTTAGTTTTTATTTTGGAGGGTTGCTTGCTTGTTTGTTTGTTTGCATGAGTTGGAGTTGTTTGTTTGGGGGAGTTTTTTGAGGGGAGGGTTGGAAGGCTACACAGAAGATTAAAAATGCGAAATTGAAAATGCAGAGTCAGAAAGCAGTGCGTCTCATACGGTATCCATAATGAAACTTCTCTTTTTTTTTTTCTTTTTTTTTTTTTTTTGATGTTCTTGATGTTTGGGAGAAACAGAGGTCTGCTTGTTGATTTCACTTCACTATAAATTAATTTCGCTGGGAACATGCAAGATCACTTCTTTTTTGTCTTCTGGTTTCTGTGGCTCACACCACTATCTAGGACCAATGTGTCAAACTGAAAAATAATGTATAGCCCCAATGATATTAAGTTGGGTTTTTTTCTATTGTTTTTCAGTAGCCGAGTGGCTTTTCCATTTATAAGGAATTGAGTTAGTAATTTAAATCCATATATGTCTTCATCTTTTAATAAGAAGCTGTAACTCTGATTAGCTGTATACGTGTGTACATGTGTGTACAAAAGCACATATACCCAAATTCCAGTCATGACGGAAAAATAAGGGCTAAAAGCTATCATTCTGAAATCTCCCCTTTTCATGTCATGTTTTCACATTTCATTTTGATTGTTACTTTAATTATGCCAAAATGGCAGGCTGCACTGTTCAGGGTTGTATGTCCAAAGGTGGCTGTCTCCAGGTGTTATTTACTTGCCAGCCTGGGCGAGCTGGTGCTGGTTGCTGCCCTAAATGCTGGGCCATGGCAGGGAGGAGCTGCATTTGTGCACTGGTGCTCTGAAAAAAACCAAAGAAAAATTATCTCACTAAACATCCAGCATGTGCCATAGAACATCAACACTCACGTTCTCAGTCAAACTTCCAACTTCTCAGTGAAACCGCTGCTCAAATTTCTGGATGTAATCTGGCAGTATATTACTGATTTGCGACTTTGATAATCAGTGCTAAAAATCTTCTGCAGCTTGACTTCCACGTGGAAGATTTCTAGCCAGGTTAAATCTAGCAAAGGTGCATTCCATGGTGCATGGCACTACCTGTGCTAGCTCTTCCAGAACTTGCTGGGCTCCACTCCAGCCCTGTTAAGGCTCACTATCTTGCTTTCTCAGGTACTGTATGTATACGCTGACCATGAACCAACTTTTAACACACTCGGGACCACAGACCATAAGAAATTCATAGTAAATATTGACTTTAGGTAGTGGCAGCCCTGTCTAGCACTACCTTTGGCAGATGGGTTTACCTCTTAGCTTCATTTAGCTCCAAAATATCTCTGGAAATTTGTCACATGATGTGGCTTTCAGCACAGCATTTATCTAGGAATTCTGTGCTCCAAACTTTTTACATGCCCACTCTTCAGTCCTTTTCCTGCTGAAAAGAAACAGAGAGCAACCTGAAAGAGAAACAAGTTGTCCACAAATCAGCAAGAGTTCCTCTCTCTGAACAGCAGTGATGATGAGAGACAAGCTGTCCACAAATCAGGGAGGGTTCCTCTTTCCAAACAGCAATGAGGATGATACTTGTATATGAAGCAGTATGCAGACAGATGAGGGTTTGGACTGGTGGAGAGGGCCCTAAACCTTTGTTTAAACAGATGGTAGGTTGCTCTTGGGTAACTAGATGTCACTGAATTATGTTATGTGCATATACGCAAAGCTTACAAGGAAATAAAAAACATTTTCATGACATAAAGTGGCACTCTCTTTTGAAGCAGGGCTGCAAGACAACAGAAGGACTTTGAAATGTTTTTTAACCATGCAGAGGGTACCTTTGCCAACATTGTTTTGTGGGAGCAGACCTTGTGAGGTCCAGAAGTTGATGGGTGGCACAGCTGCATCACAAGCGAGGGAGGGATGAGCTGGACAGGTGAGCACAGAGGCTGCCTGGCTGTACTCTGAGCTGTTGTAGGAACCCGTGGGCACATGTGCCCTGACAACCTTTCCTTTCACCAGACACTGCTCTGCTGTATCACTCCCCACCTCACAGGGCAGCTTGTATCTGCTGTGAATTCATATGAGCCCTAGTACTTTTGCTTTAAGTCAGAATTAGACTGAGGGCTGACTTGCTATCATGACATGTTCCCTCCTACAGCTATAGAAATAAACTGCTTTTGCCTCACCTGAATCTGCAAGTTTTAAACTCTGTGTTTTTTCTGTAAATCTTCAACATAATTTGTAAATGCTGATTCTGCTTATGGTAAGCTATATCTTTAGTGATTTGGATCTTAACAACCACTGTGGGCTTGCTTAATTGTTTCTGCACTTTCATAAAAATAATTTCCCCCAAATATCTCATTTTTATGCTTTAATAACAGAAAGTTCTATGTAAGCTAGGCAACAACTGTGTTAAGGTATATAGGCATGTATATATATCTCCAAGTTATTTAAACATCACGACCAGTAAAATCATTGCGGGATCTCAAACTGATCTGTAAATGCTAACAAACTTGGAGGAGTGAGGCTGTGAGTAAAAATTATGTGACAATTCTCCCAAACCACTTACTCATATGGAAATAAATTTCATTGACTCACGCCAAATGCCAGTATGACTGTAACCTGGTTACACATCCAAAGGGAATCAGGCTGCATAGACAGAGTGCTTTTAGTCAGCAGCCCCTGAATCACTGATGGAAGCACAATAAATCACTGTTGTGTGGGTACAACTGAATATGTAATTATTCCACAGCTCCTAACAATACTAAAAACTTTTGTGGTACCTGAATAGATGATCTCACTGCTATTATTACCTTTTTTCTGACTTCAAACTCCATAATCATTTGCAGATAAATTGTCCCGAGGCCAAGCGAGGAAATAGGAATAACAGCTGTCTGACAAAGATAATATTGCACCTTTTTAAAATTATGCCATCCACTGACCTCAGACTGAACTGGCACTTTGTCAAAGTGCAAGAACACATCTTCAGCATCTCTGTGCAGTGTTGGCAGCCTTGAGCTACAAGCAGGGATAATGCACTTAGAAAAGACAAGTATGAAACATCTGGAAACGCACCTACTTCCTGAGACAATCCCATCTGGGATGCCCAGTCCCAAAGGGTGGTGGAATAACCTGGCTGTTACAAGTACAGCCCTGGGAAGGAGGAGGCTCTAATTCAAAGAAACAGATCCAGGTCCAGACAGCATCTGTGCACTGCGTTTGGCCGTGTGCCAGGCTGCTGCCATCTTGTGCAAGGTTTTTCCCTGCTCTTTGCTGTGAGCAATTATTTCCATGTTTGTAATCACTAAATGCTGCCTCCCCAGTCTGCTGTGTTCTTGTGTTGTACCCACAGAGCAAGCACGGAAAACCAAGACCATCTTATGGGACCCCAGATTTAACAGTTCCAACTGCCAGAGATAGTACAAACATGTTCCTCAAGTCCAGCCTAAGGAAAACGTGTCTGGAAAGGGATCAAAGTGCCCTTGGAAGGGACTGCTAATTGGTGTAGCAATGGGAGAACTGGAGAGACAGATGATGGACCAGTTAAAGGTGTCTGGGAGTTCAGTTTGTTTATTCAGCAGTACATAAAGTAAAGTGACAAAAATGGTCAGAAGAGGAAATACCAGGGAAATATCTGGCTCTGTAAAGACTACTGGTTACAAAGTTCTCCTGTTGGATGGTTTATAGGTGCTGGAACAGACCACAGCAAAGCTGGACACCACAAAACTCAATTTATTCACACATGTTGACACAATACTGACATGCTCAGTGCAGAGGAAGGATAAATTCAAATGCTGATGGAGTGATATTCCATCATGCCCCTTTGTGGCACTTGGAGTAGTAGATACTTTATTAGATAGCAGCTATGTGTTTTCCAGAATGATTTTACATACTGTCAGACTGAAGAAAGCAGCAGAGGTGTTGAAATACACTTCTTTCCGCACCAAAGTTGGAAAAGGTGCTGCTATCATAAAAGGGAGACTACTGAGGGGACTTTGCACTTCATAAATGCAGGAGTGAAATTTTATACAATTAATAAATAATACTGAATTATGAAATTTATCCTGAGTTTCTTGGTTGTTGTTTTACAGGTTTTTTGAAGGGGGTGGAAGGCTACACAGAACATTAAAAATGCAAGATTGAAAATGCAGTTAGAAAGCAGTGCATCTCATACTTAATCCGTAATTAAATATATTTTTTAGTACTCTTGATATTTAGGAGAAACAGAGGTCTGCATGTTGACAGCACTTCACCATAAATTAATTCCTCTGGGAACATGACACGTAACTTCTTTTCTGTCTTCTGATTTCTGTGGCTCACACATCAAGCACTAATATGTCAAACTGAAAACTAACGTATAGCAACAGTAAAATCAAGTGTTGTTTTTTCCATGTTTTTCAGTGTCCAAGTGGCTTTTCCCTTTGTGATAAATTGAGTTAGTCATTTTATTGCATGCAGACTCTTTGTCTTTTAATAAGAAGCTGTCATTCTAATTAGCTCTGTGTGTGTGTGTCTGCGTGTGTGTACAAAAGCACATAAACCCAAACTTTACAGTGTGCTACTCCAAAATTATATTGGCAGAATTAGGGCCTTGTGGTATACTGTATGTAATTTCATCAAGATTTTGCTACAGATGATGTGGAAAAACATCTGTTTTCCTAATGATATAGATAAGGCAATCTGTGACCCTGCCTGTGGAAGTTCTGGCTCCTCTTCTTCCGGTCTCAGCTCTTCACAATCTGAAATGGAGACAACTCTCCTGCTGCTTGAATTGGAATGGGTCTGAGGGCTGTTATTTTGTAAATAACAGCGTTTTCTTGCATCTCTCTTTGATGAATCTCATATTGGCCAGTCTTTAGACTAGCGAATTCTATGAACTGGTCCTGTGCAAGGATATTTGTCATGTTTTGTGTCCTGCTTGGCATGGATATATGAAATACTAGATAAAAGCCGTCTGCTTATGTAGATTTCCTTTCCTTTTATGTTTAAGGTATGTCTGTCTTTGGATAGGTTTCACAATCTATTTGGAGTCCCACTCTGTGCATGTTAGATGAAGTAAATTTTTTTCCTCAGGTGGGAAATTGATAGGTTTCCCAACAGCTTTGTACTTAGAGACTGTGTGTTTAACTAGGTGACATATCTGTCCTGTAATTACATCCGTTTTCCCCACCTAGGAAAAAGAATTGAAGGGGTCATATATCTCTATTTGTTTTGAAATACAAGCTCCTCAAATTGGCGGGCAGGAGCTCAACCAGAGTGATTGTAGTTATCCACTGAGTAAACTCAAACAGCAGTCTGGCTCTGCCCAACTCTGTACATAATGCTCTGGATGAAATGTGAAAATCAGTTCTTCTAGTTCCCAAGTCTAGGTGCTGAGGCCACCCATGCCCTTCTCAGTATCAGGAAGAGTCCTGTGCACATGTCTTCTGTCTCTTGGTCCTTTGGTTACCCAAAGAGGTGTTCAGTGGGATGCTTGGTGGATCAACATCTTGAGCATGCAATGATATTCATCCCAAAGTGCCTCCATACGGCCATGGCAGAACTCAAACAGTACTGTGAGAATACTGAGGGTTCAGCTGACACTACAGAAACACTTCCAAACAGTTTATGGATCGAACATAACAATAAGGATATCTGTTAAACTAAGTGTTTTGTAGAAACACTGATCTTTGGTAAGTGAATCTTGAAATGGAAAGTGGATCTAGACTTTAGTTTACATATGTATGGTTTTAACTTCTTTATTAAGCCAGTTTATCTGAAGGCATGTATAAACCTTTGAAAAATAAAATCCTGCATTTGTAAAATACGTCATTCACAAGGCTTGTTCACCATCTAATGCAATAATTTTAACCTTGTTCTTATCCTTTCAGTTTGCAGTCAAAATAGCATTTTATAATACTATAATTTCTTTTTAATAATGAATGCTGATGTCAACTTTTTAAATTGACAGGAGTGCAATTGGAATTTTTGTATCTCTATCTTGCTCTATTCCAAACTGAAACTGAAAATGTTGGTGTCTAGCAGAACTGGACTAAAGATATGCTGATACTGTATAGCTAGATGGCAGCATTCACATTGCTTTGAGAAAAAACTATAGTTATTTGAATGATTTGGCTGCTCTGTTACAGTTAAATGGCGTGGTTCTATTCTGAAATGTGCTGCCTGAGAATGTCTGAATAAGTAACACATCTGAAAACCTGACCATTTCATTTACGTGTCTAAATTGGAGATTTATATTTTGGCCCTACAGATAACGAGTATGAAATGTAGTACTTATCCATTTATCTAAAAAGATAAAAATCTGATTATGTGCATACATCTTTGAAAACAAGTTAATGTTTAGCCTGTTTAGCCTGAAATCAGGCTTTGCTTTATCTTGTACAAGATTCCATTTATTTGAGAATTTTGTATCATGAAATATCCTACAAGCTTGTTTGGATGATACACAAAATTACTTCCCTTCCATTACAGAACAAAATACTTATTCAGCAAAGTCTTTCTGAATGTCCAACCGGGTCCTCCTATCATCTATGCCAAGCCTTGCCAATCTCCTCAGGTATAACCCCACCACCTCTTTCCTTGCCCTGTAAGGCAACAAGGACACCTTTCAGAACATTAGCCCTTTTTTGTCCCTACTCACTGAAGATGTTTATTTGTCTAGTTCAGGCTACTGCACATACAAGCATCCTGTCCCTAACATGTCAGACCACATGAAAGTGAGCCTGGGAAGACCCAGGACAGGGAGCTTGGGCGCCGCTGGCTCACACAGCCTGAGACATCCACGGAACGCTCTACTGTGAGCAAAATTTTGGCTGTCTCCACCTTGTTCTTTCAGCTTTCTGCAGGATGACCTGAGCCCTGAGGCTCATTTGCTAAAAGCCTGCTTTGCAATTATATGCAGCTTTGGATGCCCAATGCTCTATGAGCAATAAATGTTGATTGCACTCAGCCGAAGACCAGAGTGAGTTGCAAAGGGCTGAGTGGACAAAAAACACAGAGGAGTGAGAGCAGTGAGATGGGTATTATGGGTGGTAAGGAGGAGACAAATAGCATGAACAGTGGTTCTGTGCAGCACAGACACTACTTTGTAAAGCAAAGTAAAGGCTTTGACACCATTTCACCCAGCACTCTCCTGGAGAAACAGGCTGCTCATGGCTTGGACAAGTGCACTCTTCACTGGGTAAAAACCTGGCCAGAAATTGATGGTGAATGGAGCTACATCCATCCAGTCACTAATAAGTGTTCCCCAGGGCTCAGTATTATCGGTGATCTGGACAAGGGGATCGAGTGCCCCCTCGGTCAGTTTGTGGATGACACCAAGTCAGGTGGGAGTATTAATCTGCTGGAGGAAGGCTCTACAGAGGGATCTGGACAGGCTGGATCAAAGGGCTGAGGTCAATTGTGTGAGGTTCAACAAAGCAGAGTGCTGGGTCACAGACAGTGCTGGGTCACAGTGCTGCTGCACTTGGGTCACAACAACCCCACGTAAGAGGGAACCTTTAGGATTGTGCTGACCTGATCTGGAGGAAAAAGGAGATTCTGGCACTGTCTTTTCTGGTAAGCTGTTGCTGTGGCCTCAGCAATCAGAACAGGACTGAGTTTATTTCTGCTACTGCAGTTCAATTATTTATGTATTTCAGCTAGCTGTCCTTGGAAGTGCCACTGGAAGATTGGAAGAACCTTTTCTGCTGCTCTCTGTGCTTTTTTATCTCTAGTTTGTGGACTAAACTGCCGAAAAGAAAGCAGGCTAGCTGTGTAATGTACAGAGGTGTGAGCCTGAAATGAAATAATACTGCGGTGAAAATCAGGCTTTGCTCAGTGTCTGTCTGTACTGCAGACTATAGGATAGCAGAGAGATATTTACACCTATTTTCAGTATTTCTGCACAACACTAAAGGTTGTACTGTGGGTATACCTACTTGGAGTCATGATGTAAAATGTAACCATGATTTTATTAGCAAAAATGCACCATTAGGTTTCAATTCAGTAATTCTGGGTTTACAGCCTTGTTTTGACTGCATTACTTGCTAACCCATACACTAAAAACCCATACACTTCCTGTATTTTCTTGATTTCTGTAAATCCAATGCCTGTGCTTTTTATTTTATGGGGAAGTTTTTATATTTACCAGTTTGATAGACAAAAACTGCCATCAGAGACTGACATAAAGCTCCAAAGTTTCTTCAGATGGGTAATATCAAGTAAAGGTCAGTAAATCTCATAATAAAAAGCTGCATAATATGGAACAATGGTCAATAGTTCATTAAATCTCATCATCTGAAGCTGTAAAAGTTGGAGGAAAAAGCCACCTAAAAGTTCACAGCTCTGTTATTAATACTTTGATAGGAAACTCAGTGGGAAGTCTTGACCTTGAATATACAGGTAAACATGCTAGGTAATACATTAATTTGCAGTATGATGGAATTTATTTTTAGATTTGCCAAAACGTAGAAAAAATGAAACCACAATGACACAGATACCTAAATACTTTTATGTAATGGACAGACCTGCTGTAAATGGACCTCCATCTGTAGGATTTTGTCCCAGTGTCTAAAGAATTTGTGACCTGTTAACCTCTCTGTTTACGCTAATTCCTCTTTCCTAGGTTAGGAGGCTGCATCCTTTACCCAGACATACCTCATGGTTATTCCAGCTTGGAAAGTACAATATTTAAGTACCTGAAGTCCTTAGGTAAACTGCCTAGTACAAGTGTTGGATATTTGTTCCACTGTATAAATAAAATACAGTAAAATTACTGTTTTCTTCACTCAGTCTTCTTGAATGAAGGAAAAATATGTATTAAATTTAGTGGACATGAAACTTTACTGAAATAAAATTGGTATTTTTTAATTTTCTTGAATTTATATTAAACTTCAGAATTATTGTAATTGAAATATTTAATATCCACCTTTTTTATAAAGGGATTACAAGGAAAGCCCTTCTGGGACTAATTTAAAACAAACAAGTCCCAATAACTATCACTGAGAACTTTTTAACCTACAAGATAAAGTATGTGCTGTGCATTATATTGAAATGCAAGTAACAAGGTAATATCTCAATGATTACATTTTAATGAGTTTCATAACCTTTATTCCCTGAGTGCCTGAGACATTATTATATTCCAGAATGATTATTTTATTACCTCAAATATTATTTATTTAATAAAATATTTAAGAAAACATAATATGCAGCTTAATTAAAGCTAGGGGATTTTTTATGTGCATCATCTCAATAAATGCTACTAAGGAATTAACCTGGCTTGAAGTCTATACCTGTAGGACCAAAACATCCTTTCACTTTCCCTCTTGCAGACCAAGTGAACTAATATTCACTTCACCCTTCAAATACTCAGGAATTAATGCTGTTTGCATACTAGTGAATTGCAGAAAGGCCAAGGGCATGATGACCTTAACAGTCAAATCATCCTGGTTTAAAAACCAACCAAACAAAAACAACATATGAAGAATTGGGTTTTTTTCTTTGATTTGATAGGTGTTTTAATGCCATTTATGCCGTTGAAGGTAGGTCATCTGCAGACCTGATGGGATGATGAACTGCAGCATGCAGGTGAGATGCTTGTTGAAATAGCCCTGCCGCCAGAGAAAATGCAGCACCACCAGCACCCTGAGGATCTAAAATACACCCTCTAGGCTATTTCTGGGGTGTGCAGTAGTTAGTTCATTTCTTTTGTTTGCATAAGCTAACAACAAGCAATAGGCCATGGATCTCTCTGCAAAACTAAGGGGCTGTGAGACAGGCACATCTCTGTGCACCAGGAGGCACCTGCATTTGGGGGTGGTGGCTTGCAGCATCCAGGAAGAGAACACTTCTGCACAGTACCAGTACAGCACCTTATGATGAAAGGTAAATTAGCTTTCCTCACAATGTGCCATGTTCCTCATGGACTGTTCAAATGCTTACTTTGTTCCAAGTTAGAGAAAATGTGTATTTGAAGATACTCATTCTCTATGACTTGTTTTTACTTGTAAAGTGCTTTAAATTCAATACATATTTACTCAAGCAGACCTTGTTCCACTGTTCTTGTCAACTGCATATATTTTGTACGATTTTTTCAAGAGCTGCCTGAGTAAAAATGTAGATATTCAAGAGCAGAACATTCTTCTCCTGACTTTAAGGATGAGTAGTTACATTGTTATACAGTTTTCTTGTTTTGTTTGAAGCCTTTAAAAAACCAAGTAGTTCCTGTATACATATTTATCTGGTAGGCATGCAAAAGTCAGTACATTAAAAATACTTTTGGACTGAAATTAGGGAGCCAATTGCAACCTAAATTTGAGTTAATCCTTATTGAACTGAATTCTGTCTTAACAGGACTATACGCATTAGTGGTGAGGCAGCTTCAAGTTCTTTGTCTAGTTTGAAATACTGATGAAGGACTTACAGCCCCTCGGAAACCTAGCACTCTCATTTTCTTGTATTAGATCTTTCTGCCTCAGCTTTTGCACTTACAGTAAAAGCAGCATTTCTACAAGTCAACTATTGCCCTGCCATTAATTTTCCCTTCTGGAAAAGATTATAGATGAAAAAATCTCAGAGATTAAAAATAAGTAATAACAAAAAGAAAGCTCATGCAAAGCAACAAGTATGGCAGATACCGCATTTCCCTAAATACATGTAGGGAATGGTCCCTCTTAAAAAACATACTTGCCTCTTGTAACCTTACTGAAAATAATTCTACTCACTTGTTAGTCAGCACTGACTACACTACCCTGTTTAGTAGCAGCTGATGTCAAGATCAGTGCATGATCCCAGGTGTTAGTCTACATAAAAGGCACTTAAATTGAGATATAAAAAGACTCCAACACTAACATAAAACGTAGTGAACCAAATTTTAAGAGACTGATGGGCCAAGAGAAGTTATCATGAACCTGATAGCAGGCTGATATCACATATAAGGAGGAAACAGAAGACAATGTATGATTGAATACCATATAGGTATGGAAAACTGAAGTTTCACTAACAGTTCAGTGATAGCCAGGACACTGCACTACCTGTGCTAATGTAAGGGCTCCGGAGGGGAGAAGAGCCCACTCCAGCCTAGTGCTTATGTACTCTTTCTGACGGTAAAGCAGAAAAACTTGGTGGGGTAATGGAAAAGTTTATATGATTAAAAGCAATGGGCTGACAAGTGTTCATTGTCAACCTGGGTCAATCTAAAGCACCTCAGGCAGCTACGTGGTATAGTTAAATCAGGTTTGGCAATTGTGCTGAAAATACATCAAACCAAAGTTGACTCAGAAGTTCCTTGGACAAATTCTGTCATTAACTGCAGAAAAACCTAGCTAATCAACTTACTATGATATGCTGTTTAAGCCTGAACCCATAATTGATAGATTTACTTTGTGAACATATTCTTGAAAAGAACATTCTACTTTGAAAACATATTAAAAATGACATAGAGCTTTATGAATAAAATACTTGTTAGTAAAATAATTGAATACAGTCCTCAGAATCGGTAGGATAATCCCACCACTTTCCCACTCTTACAGGCGCTTATTGCTGTGAAGGCTGTTGCCATGTGTGTTCTTGGAGTACAAAGCACAGCGCAGGGCTTACTGCTGGCAGTACTAGCCAGAGCAAATCATCCAGTTTGTGCAGTAGCCCCTTTCAGAGGAGCAGCGGTGGTGGCTGCAGTTGGTGAGGGATGGGAGCTCTGAAGCTGGAAGCGGAAAAGGACGTATGTCCAAGGCCTTGTTCGTGTCTTGTGATTCACTTTCTGTAGAGCCCAGGAAGTGTCTCCCTGTGAGACAGGTACAATACACAAGTTTCCTGTGAAGCACTTGAAAACTGAAGTGTTTCAGTCTCCAGACAGAGAGAAGAAGGTATGCAGGGCCACCAAGCTGTATTCTCACACTGACTCCTGAGAAAGTCCAGGAGTGGTAGGGAGTTTCAGGCAGGCACTCCAGCACTGCTCTCTCTTTGTCAAAGTATCTGCATTTCTTGCACAAGTGACAGTAAAGATCAATTAATTTGGAAAACTGCAGGAAGGTCTGTCTGCTGTAACAGTTGTAAATCTGCAGGATTGAGGCCAGGTGATGTGGGGTGCCTTCTGTGCTGGGAGCAGCTAGGGTGTCAGGCAGTGGTGCTGGCAGCTGTGAGAGAGCTGGGTGGCATTGATGGATAATGGGGGAGCCCCAGACAGGCAGCCAAGGACAGGGAGAGGGAGAGGGACAGGGACAGGTATGGTCCAGCCCAGCTGGGTGTGTAAGGGCACACGAGGCTGTGTGTGAGATCTGGGGCAGGTGTGTGCTGTGGGAGCTCCTGCAGCAGCCGTTGCTTGAAAACTGACAAACTGCATCTGGCTTCACCCCCGCCGAGACCCACCTAAAAAGCTCTTGCATTTCCCAGCCTCTCCCCATGGTGCATCCCACTGCCCTGGGGGAGCAGCTGCCTGCACTGATCCTGCAGCTTTGATATGAGCTTTGAGTCCTGTGTATCAGCTGGAGAAGCTGATTTTCACAGTTCATCCTTTATCTGTAGAATCACTTGAGCTCTTCCTAAGAAATGGCTCAGTTTCTGTGATTCCTTTGTCTGGTGTATGCAGTTAATTAAAATCTCTGGGTGCAAAGCTTTTTTGAATGAAGTGTCCTAAATAAGTATGCCAAAATGATTTTGAAACCCTGCTTATCTCCATATTCTTTTTCCTGGTTTGGTTCCCTTAGAAAAAGGCATAAAAATAATGAATTATGTGGTGATACCGTCTTTTCTATTGCTTTAGTTTTCTAGATGTGCCAGTATTATCTGTTTTAGCAGTCATCATTGCACAGAGTAGACATAAACTCTTATTAGGAGACTGCATTACAGCTTAAATTACACTTAGCCATCACCTTGAATTTGCTTGTCTGTCCTTCAAGAAAATTCTAAGCCAGAAAATCATTTGTAATACCTTAGTACTCCTGGTGTACATCACCTTTTACAAACAACTCAAGTGCTACTAAATTAAATTTATTCTAAGAAATAGGGTCCCGTGTTCTTAGAAATGAAACAAACCTTATCACTTTACTGTTTTATAGTTGAAGCTGGAAAAACACTCGGTTTATGACTTGGAGGCAGCAAGTAAAGAAACAATATGCATCACTCATTGACTCTTCTGAGACTAGTATCAGCTGGAAGCTGCATATAAATATTCTACGTTGATTAATACGCAAATGCCAATAGGCACATGGAGAAAGTAGCTTTTAAAGAGTCCTTTATGAAAGTCTTCTTAGAGAAGCTGTTACCAGTGGAAGATATATATGGCCTCCCATATATTTGGTTTTGGTATGCGTTTCTACAAGTTGTAGACTAGTTGATGTGTACACTAGTCCTAATTAGCATGACTGCACTTCAGCTGGAAGCATTCCCAGCAGCTAACATCAGCAGAGCTACAACTCACTGTGGAACTGAAGAAACGTGTGGCTGTCACTGCTGTACTCTGGTCTTGGATTACAAAGGTGTTGCAGTCTATCAGTAAAACACACTGCAGGTTAGACGACCAGGTATTTTGGATCTTAAAGCAGTAGGGCTAAAATCTACACAGAGCTTCAGCTGCAGTAACAATTTCTTTAAAACATACTGAGCAAACCCATTATTTTTTTAATAATAACAAAAAAACCCCACCAAACCCAAAGATATTTTTTAAAAAGCTAGATTCAGATCTGAGCACCACAGAAGGTGCCCGGTAAATGCTAAAACAAACACCAAAGAGCACTGGAAACAAACATCCTTATCATCTTTTTGCTACTTTCCTCTCATGTTAGCTTCATCCATTGGGCCCAGAGGGGTGTGGTGTGCATGGGGCATCCCACCAGCTCTGCCTTCCTGCAGTGCCTTGCAGGAGCCAGCTCTTTGTTTTTCTCTTTAGTTACATTTCTCAGCTTTTCTTTGAGTTTCTAAGTCCTGTGGTTTATCTTTTTTTGCTCACCAGAGGGAGATAACAAGAATAAACCTCTTTGTTCCAACAGTGATAAAAGCATGAGAGGGAAAGATGGCATCCTTCATCTTCCTTCAGATCAGCCAAAGGTGGTCTGGGAGAATGCTGTATGCGTGAGGTTGTGGATTAATAAGGTGTATTGAGCCAACATTAGGCCAGGGCAATTTGCTTCATCCTCCTGGCAATCCAGCAGTGAAAGATTTGCAGGGGAAAAATACTGCAACAATTCCTATACACATCTATCCAAAACATCTATTTCCTAGGGGGAAGAAAAGCAGTAACAAATTGTTCAAGAACATAGGTAGCCAAAAGATCCTGACCCTGCAAGCTGCATATTAGTCTTCTGTAAGTTTTGGGACCAGTTTGTAGGCAACAGCTCTCCCAGTGTTCTAGCACTTCATTTGGCAGGGTAAGATTACACTGGGCAAGTTGGCGATGACAGTCTTAGCAGGACATGGTGGTTTGCTTGTTCCCACCATGGAGAATTCAAGTAATCTCCTTAGCACTCTCTGCCCCATGGCAGCCTGAGGACTGTTCTAGGCCACTGAGACAATGCAGATCAAGAATTAAAGGGTGACCACTCCTGGTCTAGACAGCACTCGGAGTATGAAAATCTCAACTTTTGCTAAATATAGGTTTTTCAGAAAGAGATGTTTAGCATACAGAAATCAAAATGAGCATAGAGCCCTTGGTGGCCCAGGTCATTAGACTAAAGTTCTTTCTCCTGCCTATTACCTCAGTATTGTCACCACCAGCACTAAAATTCTATGAACCTAAGTTGTTGTTTCCCACACTTCTCAATGGTCTTAAAACAAGTCCTCAGAAAAAAAAAAATTCCTTTGTAAAAGAATAAAATAAATGCAACCCCCTGAAAAAAACCCGTTTTATCTTAGTATCCCTTCTTGGTTTTTTGGTTGATTTTTTTTCCTTAACCCAGAAAAGAAGAAAGGATAACTATACAATCTTGATCTAAACAACTAGACAGCAGATTCTAACCTTGGGTGTTTATCAGTGTGAGAGTGGAGGAATTAATCTCACTGGTGGCCCTGCTCCAGGTAGTAGAGCTCCCCTCAGTGAGATGCTTTGGCAGCGAATTCAGCGGAATGCCAGGCATATTGGTTAATAAGGATCTTGCTACAAAGCCTGATTTCTGTGTGCTGAAAAAGTCATGCATGACACTTTTTATGCATGACTGCATACTAAGAAGCTCTGCACACTCTTTTTGAAACCATTGTGAAAAATGTAAAGAAACAAAATTATCTTTTCTTAAATATAGCATATCT
This sequence comes from Dryoscopus gambensis, assembly GCA_013389985.1. Lineage (NCBI taxonomy): Eukaryota > Metazoa > Chordata > Aves > Passeriformes > Malaconotidae > Dryoscopus > Dryoscopus gambensis. Next base: position 22,722 of record WEIT01019276.1, on the reverse strand, counting down.
TATTTTTCCTATGTTCTTACTTTGTGGTGGGTTTCTACAGATAATGCCGTGCATTGTACAATACATGTTGGCAGTATTATTGAAAAGCCGAGCACAAGGGAAGAAAAAATAGGAAGTTTATCTCATTATCTTTAGCAGTGTCCAGACAAAATTGCAAATGGGTGTCTTCATAAAGCTTTCCAGTTCTCATCACCTACTACTAATTAAAGCTTTGTATAAATTCACACATCTTGTCACAAGCACAGAGAAAATATGGGGAAATTAAAAATGCAAGACTTTCATATAATCTTTTAATTTTGCATATTTTGCTATCTTGTTTTGAACTTTTACAGGAGAACACAAAATTCACACATGAAGCTGAGCTAATACAGAAAGACAGAGATATTCACCCTCTTCCCACGGACCTTGCAATACAATTTAAAGTAAGTTGCAAGCAACAGGAATAATCATTGGGAAGAACATGGGGAGAGGACAGGATATCTCAGATAGCACCAAGATACAGAAGCCATTGTAAATTTAGCTGTAAGTCCTTCTTTTAATTTCCTATGTAGCGAGCATTTGGCTGGGTGGGTATTTCTGGCTTTATCTGATAGCAAAGAAAAGCCTGCTCTGCTGGGAGGTGCATAGACAGATTTGTTCAGTGGGACATTTCTCCCCTCTCAAGGCCAATGATATTTCCAGAGCGCTCCAAAAAACTTGTCTTCCTGAGAGTCAGGTTGCCTTTTTTACTGAGGGCAGAGCCAGGGTGTTACTCTTTCCTCATTATTTGAGGTCTCTGTTGGTCAGGGTTGCCCCCGAGTCAGGGAGCTGGTGCACTTGGCACGGCAAAACCTTGTGAGAGGCAAGGTGATGTTCTCATTAAAGTAACGGTGAATCCCTCAGGAATGTCCTGACCTCCACAAAACTCAGTTTGCTGTTTGACCTGTTTTCTTCAGAGAGGCCACTGAAGAACGCAGAGGAAAGGTCTGACGTACGGTGCACACTGACACGTCGGGCAGAATCCCGGGAATATGTAATTGATGAATCATTCTGTATTAACTCACCTACAGCTCTACAGAGAATACAACTTGTAAAAAAATCGTAGAACATTACCTGAAGTACTGCATAGCAAGTCAATTAATAATTACTAATCCACTAATAACAACCTATTTCTAAAGTTTAATAGAGTTTTGCGATATGGAGTTGTTTCAGATGGTTGTAGGGACTACTGATTTTATATCCATATGTATGTGTTTGATTTCTTACTACCTTGGATTTTGTATAATAATTTGCATATGGAAAAAATGGTACAAAGCTCCATCAATTCAGGCAGATAGCAACCTAGTTTGGACATTTGCAGATGACCAGATGGGTGGAGAATCACATCTTCTAGGAAGCCAGGGGTGAAAGACCAAGCTCCAAAGCCTAACTTGAACAGTGAGAGACAGGAATGTTTTTAGCAATTAATTAAGTAAAAGTGCATTTATCCTACATAGAACTTGTTATAGCGGCTTCTGAATATGTTTTTTTAGCAGTCTTCTTTATTAGCAAGTCTCAACAGATTGTGCAAAAAACCTGAATTGTGTCTTGGCCGTCACAACATTAGTCTGCTACACATTTAAACAGACTGTGGAAAGAGAATTTTTTAACAGCTAAAGTCCAAGCACCTGGCAAACAGAATGTTTTGCAAGGAGATTAGTTTATTTCACTTGACAGTTTTATTAAACTTTAATCACCTTTTCAGTGAGTGCATTGTTTAGTACCCGCTGTTCCTATGGCCTAAATCAGGGACTTTTAAAAAGATGAATACTTATTTTTCTGATTCTGAAGCACAGTGCAGTTCTGCTGTCTTTCATTATTAACAGTAAACCACAGATAGAAATTGTGTAGCTAAAATAAGGCAATAAAACAAAATTAAATTGCTGTCAACACTGGATTTGTCAGAAATTTAATGAGCTTTGCCATAATGGGTGCTGATTATAGGTAATATATCACGATGCCATTCATCATTCAACAAAATAATATACTTTTAGGAGACAGCTGTAAGTGTGTTCTGCAATGATGGAAGTACTTATAGATGAGATTGATGTGTGCTGTGAGCAGGTGCCATTGTTACCATGCTCCAGTTAAAAGCTGTGTGTATGATATGATGTGAAAAGTTGTCTCTTACCCAGTACTTGCTTCACAGAAAGCCTAAATAACAGTAACGGAACACCCAGCTCAGCTGGAACTGTCTCCTGCTAGCCATTCCTATGGTTTTATGCCAATCTGATGTTTCCCCCATTTCCCTCTGATCTCCACATCTTCTCCGTGCTGCAGAATGCTTGTGGCATGTGGTGGTGAAGCATGTTATGAGCCAGCAGCCAAAGGTGTAGGCTACTGCCCCGTCTGGAGACCATGGATCCCCAGCCCTATGAACAAACACCCATTAGCAGCTGGGCCTCATGGGGACAGCCCTTATTGCAAGCACTATGCAGTGTTAAAATTTCTGGCACAGGGAGCACAGAGAAACATTTTAATTGCTTTATCATTGCCCCTGGTACCTAGGAACCTTGCCTCTAGTTATTTTCTAGGGAACTGAAAAATGTGAAGAGTCTACTGATGGACTTACAGGCAGATTTTCCAGCTAGGTTAGATCTTTCATTTGCCTTCAGTGCTTTTTTTTCACAACTATAAATCTAGTTGTTTCCATTGATTATTTTCCACTTGTGTGGATGAGAAAATTAGGTCAGTCACATTGGCTGGTGTCATCCTCTACTCATTTGCATTGATGTAACCAGGTAGTTGCTAAACCTGTAAAAACAAGAGAGGGACGAGTAGCTCTCAGCACAATGACTCACACCTGGTGCGTGTGCACACGTAATCTCAGGAGTGTCTTGCATGATGGGGAATCTGCTTGGAAACTGATCTTTTGTGTCCACAAAGAGACTTCAGCGTGGACACAGGTATTTAAACAACCAAAAGTGGGAAATCATTTCAATTCCACATTCTCCTTTATGGTACTTGTTAATTTGGCTGCCATCACACAAAAAGTATGGCTGGATTTCTTGATAGCAGACATTGAGAAGACTACATCAAAGCTAATCAAAAAGGCAGCTTTAGAAGAAAGCTATGATATGCCACTCCAAGTCCTTAAGATCCTTGTTGATCCTGGTAATCTTACCCACACAACCACTTCCTCATTTTCAGAGCCCTCTTTTTCTGAAGAAGGAGTACCAAAGAATCTGAAATCTGGTCACATATGACCTGGAGCTGACTGTAAGGTTCAACACAATAATATTTCTGAAGCTAAGAAAGAAATTGTTTATAAGCACTAAGATTTTAGTTGGTACCCCAACCAACAGCATTCAGTATTCTTCAAATATGTAGCCATTGCTTTATTTTAACTACCTTTTGTCACTGATCCATGTGATATCAAGACATCAGGACATCAAGAATGTAGGACTGAGCCTATGGATGGTCGCGTGAGGCTATGGCCGATGTTCTGGGTAATCTAACGTGGACAGGGGAAGAAAAAAGCAAACCCATATTTAGGTGACCATTATCAATGGCTCTCACCATACAGTGCACATAGGACTGGACTCAACACTGACACTGAGTTACTTAACACTGAGTGGCCCAGAGCAAGCCAGGCAACCTCTAAATCTGGGGCATTTTCTGGTATCCTTCTAAATATCAGCCAAGGCATAGATAGTAAAGTTTTGCCTTTTTGAGGCATGGCCAATCACTTTTGGATTGAGATTTTTGAAAGTGATTTTCATTCCTTTTTTGAGAACCCTGAAAGATGCTGACAATGTTGTGAAAAAGGCCCACTAGCTCTTTAATGAAGTCCTGTCTCAATAAATAACTCAATAAATAAATAGGAAAGAAAGAAAGGAAGAAAGGAAGAAGGAAACTGGAAAGCCTCATTTTGTCTCCAGTTACAGTTAGATGAAGACACAAATCTCCTGAGATTCATTACAGAATCCAAAATAGTACAGCCCAGTTCAACACCTGGTAGCCTGAAAGTTGACTTGGACCAATACCTGAGGATTTTTTAGAACATCGTTTCTCTTTGGATATTCATAGTGTGTAGATATGTTCAATTTGGTGCCTCTCATATTGCACAGAGATAAGATCCAAGCTCAGTGCCCAGCACTGCCTGTGCAACACAGCACACCCTCAGTCCAGTACCTGCATCACCCTGAGCTCCTCAGGACTGAGGGAGAACCACCCGGCAGGAGCCACGCTCCTGGGTAACTCCCTGTTCTCAGACCACTGTTATTCAGGGCATCATATCATTTGTTTCAGCCTGTTTTTATTGACTGGGTAAATAACTCCCTTGATTACTGCAGTTACAGTTTTCCCTGGGGTTACATTTGGCAACAACCTGCTCACCCTTCTTTAACTGCACTGTTAATTAGGAGGCCTGTGTTTTACTTCTTGTCAAAAGCAGCTAAGCTCCCTGCCACTGGAATTCTTTCTTCTCCCTTCTCCTAGGGTGAGAGAACAGTGATTGTTTGCTTGGTTACGCTTCAAATCTTTTGTAGGCTTTTAATAAAATCTGTAATTAATACTTTAAGAGAGTGTTTTTCCCCCTCTCTCTGACTACATCTTGAGTACAATTTTTCAATGGCAATGAACAAAAATAAAGAATAGTTAATTGCACTCCCAGCAGGACTCTGACATTACTTGGAGTGTTTCAATAGCCTTGGATGGCTAAATGTGAATGTCTAAAAGAAGTCAGTGTGGTATTTGCAACAAGCAACCTGGCTCCATTAACATGTTAGAGGGAGAAGTTTAGCCAAATACTGTCAAATTTTTCAGTGTTAAAATCCAGGGACACTGGACTTTCAGTACACAGGGCAAGCTATTAGTGCCCTTTTCATGTTTTAAAAGAAAGCAGCAGTCATCTTTGACTTGTTAAAATGTATAAAGAGCCTGAAAATCTTGCATGGACTCCAGCGGAAACCAAAGACAAAACTAGACATGTCAATATAACACTCCTACATGGAAAAATAAAAACAGTATAATTTCTAAATACTGCATACATATTACTTATTCCCATCAGATATCACAGACTGAGAGTTTAGTTTTAGACTCTGAAAAAATTAGACATTCATATGCTTCTAGATACAAAATAATCACAAGAGATTGTATTCATCTCACATAACCTGTTGATTATTCTACAGCCAAAGATTATAGAGACTATAGAGGGAGAAAGGCACCTCTTGAAGGTGACTCAGGTTTTCAGTCTTTAGGCTCCACGTTTAAAATGAGATGCTCCCTTCACTTGCAAGAGAACATAAATTTCAAACTTGTCATTAAGAGAAGATAATTTTTCAAGTAAGGCATACTATAATTTTCATACCTGGACTACATGAACATTTTCTCTGATTTATATGCCACTGATCACTATCATGACCAGAAATCTGGAATTTAATGAGGATGCAGCAATTTCTGTATTCACACAATGTGCACTTGAAAGAAACTTTGGATTTCTCTGAAGTGTTGCTCCTTCCTTGCCTGAGGTAGGCTGTTCAACTAGATTAACCACTGATCTGTTAGGAAGACTGTCATGTACTTATCAATATCTTCTTACCTATTTTCATAGTCTTATAAGAGCTTTATAATATATTTTAAAACCTTGACCTGACTTTCTGAAGAAAACTTATATTTATGCAGACACTGAAGGAAAAATATATTTATTGGCTCTGAAGAATCATAGTGTTCCCTACTATGAAGTACCCTGCTCAATGCTTACAAACCTCCTAACACTTTGTACTGTAGCATTTTTATATAAGTTTGATTTGAAGGCATCCAACTGGTTCTGAGAATCACTTTAGTACCTGAAAACTAAATAGATAAGTTTATTACAATGCCTTAGGACAGAAATCACAGGTGTATTTAAAACCGTGAGCCTGGGAGAGGGTGATCCCATGTGCCATATCCATGCAACCTTCAGGACTGATCGTGGAGATATAAGAAATGGCAACTCTATCACGTGCAAAGTGTGTGTTAGATAAAGTGACAAGAAGTGGATTGAAAACTGGCTGGGGAGGGACCCTGGAGAAGGAGAACGTCCACGTGGTGCTTGAGTGTGACCGCTGTGCAGAGGAGCTGTCCCTGCCTGCTGGGGCTGACCTGCCATGACAGACTCTGGGCCATTCACAGTTACCACGTTCCAAAAGGAATACTGAGATTAAATGAACAAGAAGGAGACACTACTTCCAGGAGAAGAGGAAGACAGTGACATTTATGTCTTGTTTTGGTGTATCTAGGTCCAAAGGCTTCCTTATTCACCCTAAAACAGTGTGATTCCATGCCTCCATCACCCTGGTGCTGAGATCATTGCAAGAATCAGGTATAAAGCTCTCTGCAGTCTACAAATATGTACTGGAAGAGAGCCACCATGCACTGCTGTCACAAAATAAGATCTGAAACCCTGAAAAGTTGGTGAAAAAAATAAAAGCTCTCTACTGTCTTGGCACTAAGCATGTATAAAAATTTTAAAAAGCAATCTGAATACTAGACACCAAAAGGAAACTTAAATTCAGGAAATGAAAGAGAGCTCTGTAAGTACTGTCTCTGATAGTAAATTCTTTTTCAGGAAAGGCATTTATTTCTCACTATCTTATCAGTGCCCCAGGGGTAGTCTGTGAGCTAGAGATAAACCAAAATTATTTTTTTTTCAGCCTAACAAATGAAGCCTTACAGTCCTGGGCTATCTTACAGACAAGGACTTTTCTACAATGGCTATAGTTTGCTCACCTCTCAGATGTCTATCTCTTTTCAGGAGAGTATCAGAGGTAAAATTTTCCCAGGCCGTAGAGACAACCAATAGATGCCCATTAACTACCTGAGAACAGGACATGGGTCGACTTCGGGGGTGGAAAGTAGGGAAGGATAAAAACAGGGAGAAGGCAGCAACTGGAGGACAGAACAGACACCAATCTCTTGACTGTCCAGAGTAAGAAGGGAGGAAAGAGTTTGCAGTTCTCTTACTATGTTTTCTGAGGAAAGAGTTGCTTCCAGTGTAAGGAATTAGATAAAGAAAAACATACAGGTGAAAGCTTATAGGGTCATTTAGTCTGTGACGCTATAGCCCAAACACAGCTCTACAGGAACTAATTTTCAGAGAAGACTTGTTTTGATCTTAGAGGCCAAAAGTTTGGTAGATCACCTCACTGAGCTTCCTATTAGCATACCAAAATCTTTTTTTCAATTACTCCAGTATACAGTCCAGTAGCAGGTATGTTTTTGGATAATGTATATCTTAAGTAAAGGCATACTGAAAACCTTGAAAGACATCCTGCTTTCCCCCGGGGCTTGCTGTACTGGGTCACGTTACAAACGTTTGCTTTATGTCTAATTGGAATCTGACTGTTTTCAGGTACCTGTCACTGAATCTAATTATCTCAGTGTCTGCTAGAATAAATGGGCTTTGCAGGCTTGGTATCTTCTTCCCAGGGGAATCCTAATGTAATCCTGTCATCTTTCTGTCTTCTGCTTAGTAAGATGTTAAGATATTTAAAACTCTTCCTGTAAGGCCCTTTTTAATTTTTTATACAGAAACCTCCACATTTTTTCCTAGCATTTATTCTGTTCTGCTTCCCTTGCTACATTTTAACCCCTTTTTTATATGCATTCACTGGTTTTTCCCTATTGAAATCACTGTGTTTCTACAGTATGGAGTTATTCTCCACTGGATTGAATTTGGAAATTCAAACTCTGTGATCTCAGAGCTTCTCAGTTTTCCAAGATGCAGCCACGATTAATGTTATCAAGCCAAAGACCAAAGATGACTACCTGAATAGGCTTTTTAAATTTTAAACAATGTAAAATAGACGTGCTGAATTTTTCAGTCCTCTATTTTCCCCTACTAATTACCCATCTCCACTGTTTATATACAGATTTGGTCTATATTTAGTAACTGGATTATCCTATTGTTTGGATTTCTTTATTCACACTAGACTTCTAATATCTCTCCTTCTGACAAGGTCATTTTTTGCAGCTCTGCATTGCATTTTCGTGAGAGTTACACACTTGCAATTACAGGTGTTCTATAAATCATCATCACTGAGAATCACAGACATAAATAAACAAGGCTGATGAAAGACCTTTTACTGCTATCAATTATAACACAAAACAGGTTACACAGACAAGCTGTGACCTGGGAGATCAGATTGGTATCTAGAATTTTAATCCCTGTTCTTGCTGTGGTGGAGAAAAATGGCTACCATATATCATTAGCAAAGCATGCGGCAAGAAATAACAATGTGGGAGCTCAACTACATTAAACAGTAGCTGCTGTGTATGTGCATAAGTAGTGCTGTGCCATATATCTACTACAAAACACACGCTGTAATTATGAACACAGACATGTAATAGGTGACTTGAAACAGCACAGTTCAGATAATTGCAATGGCAAAGTGTAATTGCAGTGAGCAAGCAGCATTAATTAATTTACTCAGACAATCAAGAGCCAACTAAAATTTCTCCACTACACTGTGGAGAAACCACACAGTATTCCAATTAAACCAAAGAAAAAAGGCAGGGGAATTCTCCAAGTAATGGAAGACTTTGGCTACTTCTTTTTCCTCTTTCAACACACTGTCCTGGCCATAGGACTAATAATCCCGGTATGTAGTTTGTGACAAACAGTGCATTGTTCTTTTTCTTTAGTTTGAAAATAGCAAGACTGCAGTGCTCCAGGTATGATCAGTACAGTACAGCCTATTTGCTTCACAGGTAATGGTATCCACACAGATGGCCTGATTTCTAAGGAGCTCATCCAATAGTTTTAATGAGTCTAATCACTGACTTCTAGGGGAAGCAGGGAAAAGAGTGCCAGGGACATGAATCCATCAGGCAATGGCTCTGTTAAGCCATCCTCTGTCTAATCTCTCCTTTCACCATGTATGGTGGCATGTAGTCATGTACTTAATATGTGAGGCAGAGAGTTCAGAGGAAAACCACTCCTCCAGTTTAGTTAAAACACTGCTAGATTCCAGCAATGCCAAATCTTACATGCAAAGCAACAGTTATTAGTCATGATTCATTCTGATAAATAGTTGTAATTTTGATCATTTCCTCCAAAACCAAAGCATGCATTGTTTTTGTACAGAGATTTTCTTGTGCTGAGCTGAAGCCTTTATAAATAGCCTTTGCCTTCACAACACTATAGAAGTTGATTATTGCACCTACTTTTCCAAACAACAAAGATAAAAAACTATTTTCCAAGATTACTGTTGCTATTACTATGAATTTTGTTTTATTACTATAAATTTTTGTCACAGATATTTGATCTTCAGCTAGTCATGCACACAAAACTCATATGCTTTATATGTGCCACTACATTTGAATTACTAACACAAACAAGTAGAACTGATAGCAACAAATTATTTGTTCTTTTAATCTTAGAGTAGTTTGGGTTGGAAGGGGACCTTGAAGACCATTTAGTTCCAATCTCCCTGCCATGGGCAGGGACACCTTCAACCAGACCAGACTGCCCAGAGCCCCATCCAACCTGGCCTTGAACACCTTTGGATACGGGGCATTCACAACTTCTCTGGGAAACCTGTGCCAGTGTCTCATCACCCTCACAGTAAAGAATTTTTTTTCTAATATCTAATCTAAACGTACCGTCTTTCAGTTTGAACGCATTTCCCTTTCTCCTGTCACTACATGCTCTTGTAAATAATGTCTCTTGATCTTTCCTGTAAGTTCCCTTCAGGTACTGGAAGGTCCTACATCACCTCAAAGCCTTCTCTTTTCCAGGCTGAACAATTCCAATTCTCTCAGCCTTTCTTCATAGGAGAGATGTTTTATCCCTCTGATCAACTTGGTGGCCTCTTCTGACTTGCTCCAACAGGTCCATGTCCTTCCTGTGCTGGGGACCCCAGAGCTGGATGCAGCACTGCAGGTGGGGTCTCACCACAGCAGAGCAGAGGGGCAGAGTTCCTCCCTCACCCTACTGGCCACACTGCTTTGGATGCAGCCCAGGCTACAATTGGCTCTCTGTCCAGGTGCTGCACTCTGAGAACTTGTTTGTGATTTGTAACCTGAGAAACAGTGCCCAAGAGTCAGCTTCCACAGGATCACCAAGTCAGAACACAAGTTTCTTTTGACACTTTTCAACTGTCAGCTTCTAAGTAGAAATGAGCAGTACCTGTCAATAACAGCTGAGTAACAGATGCCATGAGTATAGGGACCATAAATTAGGGGCCTGACTGAGAAAAGACCTATTACATAGCAAGGGCATTTCAGCATTCACTTCAGCAATACCTGGCGGAAGAACCTGGCACTCGAGCTAGATGGCTATTAAAGAGAGTGATTTGAAGAATTCAGAAATGGCTGTTTCTGAATTATGCAGTACCATGTCAAGGCTCTGTCAAAGTTATAGGTGTTTTCCTGTGTTGTTCTGAAATGAAAAACAGAGTTGAGATATTAATGTTCTGTGAAGGACATTAATTTAAAACATGCACAGTGCTAAAGCTTGCTATCAGCTGCTTTACAATACAGAGAAGCTTGTAAGGGAATAAAATATGGTTAGCAGAAGTATTTCATTTTAAGATTGATATTTTCTCTTCACATGCAGCACTAAAGGGTATTGCTTATGTTCTGTTATTTTTTTTGATACTGAAAAAGCTCATTTTCTTGTACTTCTGGGTGAAATGGGAGTAACTCCAGTGGTGCTGGGCATCCTACAAAGTCACAAAGCTAGCAGGAGCAGACTGCTGTGGAGAAGCAACCCCAAAGCTGGAACTCTTTGAAACTTTGTCACCTTTTACACCACTTGATTGAGAAACATCTTTGGGATCAACTTTAGGCTATTTGGCTGGTAACCTGTAGTACAAGGCACTGAGGCTACCACAGTGTACCTTTCAGTCCAGTAAGAAAGGCACTCAGACTCCATAAGCTGTTGCTAAAAACATCGTTTTCTAGAGCTAACCTGAGAAACAGAAAGAATACATGTAATCTTGCATCCCTTCAGATGCTGGGAGCCCTAAGCCATGCAGCATCTCACAGACCTCTACTCAGGGGATATGGTACAGTTCCCATGCATAGAAAGAGTCCCTGACATTTTGGTTTTGAGACCTCTTACAGAATTTTCTTAAGACAAAAAATATTGTATTCATCATATCTGTTGTCAAACAACTGTACGTTCACATGAGAACTTGCTGCTCCTCTTTAAGATAATGCCAAGGCCACACAGGTGGTGTAATTGGAAACATGGAGTGGGAGCTGCCTGTGGGCTCCTCTGTTAACATCACCCTGCTGAGTTTATCCTGAAGGACAAGCTGTACATGCAGCACAGTGCAGCACAGCCTGCTCAGGTTGACACTCCTCGTGGATCACGAACTCTCTGATGCACAATAGTCTTCTAGTTAGGATTGCTACAACCCCAAAAGGGAAAATCTTGCAGCTGTTCAAGGCTTTAGGCTTTGTTTCCCTGCTGTGGGCATCAGCCGGTGCTCTGTGACACACTGGTAGGTTCCACTGCTCCCTGAGGTGAGCTCTGCCTCTTACCACACATGAGACAGAGTGGCAAAGGATTGTTTCTGAAGGGTCCCTGTATTATCCTCTAGCACGTGGGCAATGGGCTTTGCAGGCAGGCTGTGCTCCAAGCTTAGGTAACCTACTGGGATAATAAAGATGCAGAGTGCATCAGGCTTCTCCCAGCATCAACCACACCATGTACAACACAGCTGCAAACACAGAAGACAAGTAAGTGTGCTGATGTAGAGGGAACAAGATGCTTATGGCTCTGTCTGGGACATAGGAAATGTTGGTGCATCCCCTCCTTCCACAGACACCCTGTAACTTTAACAGATTATTTCTGTTTTCTATAGCAAATGGAGGATGAATATGTGCACAATACAACCAAATCTCACATCTTACCTTACGCTGCATTTGCCAAGAACACAGACTGTGTACTGCAACTCTGAACACACTCAACATCTGGGGAACAGGAATCTGCTTTTGAGGGCTACTGTGGGATCATCACAGCTCTTCTTCCACCAGCTTCACGTGGTTGTCTCTGGGCTCTTCTGCAGAATGGATTTTCAATAACATTCTACGTAAGAGGGTCCTACATTTATTGTCTTCCCTAATGCCCACTTTACTTTAATATATCTGTTATAAGAGTATGCCGTATAGCCAGGATCAGGAATTGTCTCATAGCACTCTGTGTAACAAAATAGGCTGCTTGACTGATCCTGCAAGCCAAGCAATATGAATCTTTCCCATTGATTGATGATTTGTCTTCAGGAATATGACTCAGTTCACTTTCCACGTAAATTTAAACTCTCAGATTTTATAATCTGCTATCATACACATAATGAGTAGGAGTTATTAATTTAGGACTGTTTAGGAAGAAAGCTTTAACTCTAAGCCTTTGGAGTTAATTCAACTCATAAAGTTAGTATATTAAAAAATACACAGAAGTTGTATGACAACACAGCCCAATATGCACAGTGAAATTATAATTTTGCCCAATGTAAAATTATTTGTGTACGGTGGTTTAATTGTTTTCTTTTTTATAACTGAAAGGTTCAGTGCATGAAACGTAGTGGAACTTGCTTAACAGAGAACACTTGTATTTTTACAAGAGCAAGTTTGATTCTGAAAGGCAAATATAAATTATTTTTCTAAAGAAGCCTAAGGAATACTGATGCATTATAATTAAAGTTATATAGATATTCACAGACACATCATAGAGGGGAAATGTAGATGTTAAAGTATATCAGTTGTGCATAAGCAACAGTTAAAAGAAATACATCAGTTGGAAGAAGTTACTTTCTTTTACATCTTGTAAATTACAGGTAAATATAACACATAGCCTCAGCTGACAAGCATATATATAGCCCTATTTAAATTATACTAATTAACACTAGATAATCACTTCAACTTGCACTATTAAGTTTAGATGAAGGGTTAGTAAAAAAAAATTATAAACATCTTGATGTATTTTCTATCTCCTAGGACTCAGTTATTTTTCTAAAACTTTCCTAAAATATTTAAGAAAAGCAATTTAATGTTGTGAAACTCTGATTTAAACACAGTATTTCTTCCTTTTTATCTCTGCCCTCATTTTGCCTGTGAAAGCAACAGAATAAATTATAGCTCCTGTTTTCTTCTACTTTTTCATTCAGACAAGTATAACTTTGCAAAAGCTAAGGGCATTTGGAAAAGTTAAGGAACAGCAAAAGGAGAAACATGAGAAGATTAGAGGACACCAGATGGGAGATTACTAATTTGATTGAATCCTGACAACCTTTTTTCAGTAATGGCCCTTTTTGAGTTTCTGGAAGGTACTGAACAGACACAGTTCTTACCCTCAGACCATTTCTTCTACACTTAAGAATTCAGGATCATTAAAACTGGCCACATTACCCTTTGGATTATGCATACAAACTGTTGAAAAGCACAACCCGCTGCAGCAGGGACCATGTCAGAGCTATACCAACAACTGTACAGGACAGATGACTGAACTGCATGGCAGTGTACATTTTCTGGCCCTTTTTAAGGCAGTCTCATAAGCCATGCAACACAGACTGTGTCTGTGACTGCCCACTACCAGTGATACGTGATCCTGTCTCTTAGGTGGTTGGAGGCACAGAGCTTTTTCATGTTGGGCTGCAGAGTTGTCCAAACTCACTGCTGACCCTAGGCTTTCATGCAGAATTACGAGGTAAGCTTGGGCTTGAGTGCTGGCTTGGGCCTATGTTCATGCCCAGTACAGACAGTGCAAAGTGATCTATCACCCTGTACATGGAGAGCTGGTGGCTCAACCAAGACTGTGTCTTGGTCTTGTCTGTATGCCTTGGTCAACATCTCCTGAGCCCTGCACTTATGTCTTACTTCTTGACCATTTTTCTGATTTTGATGGTTCAGAAAAACACTAAAAGTCAAGATAAACTCTATGTATTCTTAAGTAATGTGAAATTAATTTACCGGTATGATAATTAGAACACACTGCAGCCAGGGGACTATTCACAACCCAAGGAATCATAGCCACGTGAAAGAAGTCATGCTCTCCACTGCTTTGCTGCTTTAAGACCATACAACAAGGTCCTGATGGGACCTTGCAGGTCACTGAGTCCAGGCACTGCTCTCAATATCAAGGAGACTTCATAATCCTTTTTTGAAACTTTCTGAACTCTAAGACTGTTCCCACAGTACATTTTCCAGGGTGTTACGCAGCTGTGCATCAAATTTGCTATTCAGGGGGATTTCCATTGTTGCTCTGCCATAAAGCTGACCTCAGAAGAGTTTGTGGCACACATGGACCTGCTGTGTGATTGCTCAATGCATTGTTCTGGAAAGACTTGCCAAATACTGAATATGACGTGGCCAAGATCATTGTAACTCTGTGTCTAACCTGTCTGAATGGGTTTTCCTACATGAGTATCATGTAATTCAATGAGAGACTTAGAGGAGCACGGCTGGGAAGTTGCAACAGTCTTCCATGAACTGCTTCTCTTCTTATACTTGCACTTACCTTTAAGACTATGGCTGTTTTATTGTCAGTGAAGATGGTACTTCCAGGCTGCAGGCCAAGCTCAAAGCCTAGGGATTAAAGCACACTAGGGACCCAAAGATACTTCAAAGGGTGAAGAGAGAAGGGGTCAGCTGACAGTGGTTTAATTTGTGGGCAGAGGGATCTGTGCCCCAGACTGTGAACTGAAGCCTGTACAGAGCTTGCTGTGTAAAAACTGGGAATTAACAGTGGTTCTCAGAGAAAAAGCAGGAGCCAGTGCCTGTTCCCACAGCAGGGAAGGAAAGACCCTTTAGCTGAAAAAGGCACCAAAGCTGGACAACATTTGAAGCAAAGAGTGCAAAAAGGAGAAAGAACTAAGGAGCTAGGAAAGACTGATAGGACAAGAGACAGGGTTAAAGCTAACACTATCTTTTCCAGAGTCGCAGAGGAAGGAAGCATCCCCGCCAAGTCAGGAATTGCTCTGACTTCTGTGTCTTCCTAGAAATTATCAGTACCACAGTGATTACTGCAAGAAGCCCTAAGAGTCCACTCAGGAAGGCTTCAACTTTCTCTCAAGCACACAGGGAAGCTCAGAAGTAAATGATTAATGGCCCAAAGCTTTATTTGATCTGCTGCTACAATTAAGTGGTGGCTGGGAAAGCTCACTGGCCTCCCTCAGGTAGTAATCCATATTGGGATGTTTCGAAGAGTTCCTGAGAAGCTGGAGCTTAGATAACCTCATTAAAAGCTATTTGAGAGGCATTTCAGTTACATTAATGTACTATATGACTATTGAGGATAGCCATATACTGCTCATATATAAAAATATGAATAAGTCATCTGTTGGGTAGCTGAGATTCTTATGTCTAAATGGAATACGGATAAGATGGGCATTTGGATATAAAGGATGTTCACTGACTGAAGACGAATTTAGTAATCCAATCTAAACAATGGGATAAAGAGAGTTTAAAGTTCCACTTAGGTTAATATTTAATTTCAAAGGCTGGCAACTAGATTAATTCTTTTGCCATGAAAACTTAGCATGAAAATGTTTAAATAACTGTCCCCAAATGAAGTGTTCCTTGTGGAAACCTGGGGTTTAGAAATTAAAGAAAGATAAGAACATGGACATACAGCATAATCTTCTGTTTCCCTGACTTCCCTTTGCCCACACCGGTAGCTGTGACAGACCCACTATAGTAACTACCTGCTTACAACCCTGTTGCTGAAAGGACATGGAGCTCCTCCCATCCAAAAGGAAAAATAGTGTGTCATGACCAATGGATCAAACACAGGTAACATTTTTCACCTTCAGATATACCACTTACCTCCCATGGTAAATTCCCTTTGGGGGTTCAGAGAGAGTCAGTTAAAAAATAAATGTAAGAAATGTGTGAAGAAGAAAATACAGCCTTTTAATGCAGACTGGATCACAAGAACTGCAAAAACCAATTCTGGCATAAGACCCTGCTTGATATATCCAAATTTTGGATCATAGCTTCTACATTTCATCACTGGAGAGGATCTCAATTATCATCACTGCCAAGGCACAGACAGTTTTGACAGAATTTTCTTTATTTTGCTCTTATAAATCTGCAACAAGAGAAAATTCTGAAATTTCCCATGCTGTCTCTTCTGGGGCATCACAATTCTGACATCTAACCTAAACCTCATGCTGAGGTTTCGGCTGCGGAAGTTTTTGCCTTTTTTTCTTCACTATGGACTTTCAGAGGGCTCATGTGCCACGCAGGCTATACCGCGGTTTGTTCATGCTCGGACAGCCATGACCCTGGTGAATCATGCTCAGGCTGAGGTTCATTATAACCTCCTGATTCTTCTTCACGGAGCAGCTACCTACCTGGCTCTTCCCTGTCCCGCATTTCTGCATCCACTGGCTCTGACCTTGCACTGTTTCCAAAACATTTTTCCAGTTTGCCAAGATCGTTTCTGAAATCTAATCTCGTTCCCCAGCATAGCCACGGCCTTCCCACAAGCAGAGCGCGCGTGCTGCCCGTATCACTATCCATATGACTGGTGACAAACTCTGATGGTTTGACCGGATGAACCGCTGTGTTTCCTGTGTTGGCAGCCGAGAACTGTTTAACCATGTGACAGCACAGCCAGGTCGGCACCTAGCTATCCCTTGGCTTGGACTTATCACGGGAGTCAAACCCCCCCACTTAAAAGAACTGAAAACTCCTCTTTCTCGCTCGTCCTTTATTAAGGAGAGACGTCCGAGCCCAGCTGTTCTCACAAAGCCGCTGCCGTCGCTTGCACATCCCTTCCTTGCGCTCCGCGCGTTCGGAGCGCGGCCGGTGCGCGGCCACCGGCCCTGGCGGCCCTGGCAGCCCGCGCTCCGCG
>WEIT01019274.1:1230-18374 GCA_013389985.1 Dryoscopus gambensis | reverse complement strand
ACCAGGGGGGAGACTCCAACATCCTACAGCATCAATGCCAGTCAGCTCCAAGATGGACCCACCGCTGGCCAAGGCTGAGACAATCAGTGATGATAGTAATGCCTCTGTGATAACGTATTTAAGAAGGAAAAAAAGTTATTGCACACAAGTAATTGCAGCCAGAGAAGAGAGGGGTGAGAATATGTGAGAGAAACAACTATGCAGACACCAAGAAGGAGGGGGAGGAGGCCATGACAAGGCAGGTCACCACATTGGTGAAGTGTATGGAGGACTGGAACAGGATAAGAGGAAGGACTTGTCTCCCTGAGGAGGAAGCAGGGACAGAATAACATCCAGTGAACTGACCATAACCCCCATCCCCATCCCTCTGCACTACTGTGGAGGAGGACATCGAGAACTGGGAATAAAGTTAAGACCAGGAAGGAGGGAGGACTGGGAGAAAGCTGTTTTTAAGATTTGTTTTTCTTCTCTTTCCCATGCTCTGATTTTGAATGGTAATAAATAAAATTAAATTGTTTGGGTTGGCTCTGTTTTGTTCATGACAGCTATCAATGAGTGATCCCTCCCTATCCTTATCTCAACTCACTAATCTTTTGTTATATTGTCTCTCTCCTGATCCATTGAGGAGGGGAATGTTAAAGTGGCTTTGATAGGCACCTGGCCTTCAGCCAGAGTCAAATCACCACACCCATAGGCACTACTTGAGGTTGCTCAGAGAGTACAGAACTATTTCACCTTGGTACACTTAGAAATATATTTATGAATGGTATTTCACAGCATGGTCCTGCATGTCCCCTTCAGTTAGCAAAACATCATTGACATGCTCTAAATATCCTCATCAGTATTCCTGAAGTTGTCCTGTTTTTCCAAAACTGTCTTTAAAGCAAGATGTTATGCAGCCTCCATCTCAGATGTTTCATAATTAAATTGGATATCATTAAATGTGATGTAGATAGTATTACTAGTGATGCCTTAGGTTTTAACTTTTATACTTTTCAAATTCTGTATTGCCTAGTGTGTAACTCTGAAGTTTCTTGTAGCTCGTTAGCTGCTCTCTTAGGCCAGATAGACAAAGCTTCTGTGAGCTTGCTATTCAAGGACACTCAGACTGTCCTAGGCCTAAAGGTGTAAACTGGGGCCACGAGAGAGGTGGAAAAATTGAAGAAAGCTGCATCATTACCTAAAATTTTAATTGGTGAAGATATGCAAATGGACCAAACCTATAAAAGTGTGAAGAACTCATGACTTGTCGTCCATCTTGGGGTCCATTTTGGAAGTAGCCTCTGGCTCCCCGGCATGTACCTTTGAAGGCCTTTCAAATAAATACTTACCTTTATTCCCTTGCTTTTGTCTAGTCTCTGTTTCTAGGTAGCCACTCAAGGCATCACTAGATTGCTGAAGGTAAATATTTGTAGATTAACCTTGCCCTCTCTAGCTTGAAAACCTATGCAATTTAGAGATCCTAACTTCTAAAATTAATCAAAATCTTGATGAATTAACAAAAACAAGCTTTCGTGTTTAAAAAAAAGTATAAAAATATAATGCTTTAGCTCATGCTCTGCTAAAATTACCTGATATGTAGGTGCTAACAGGCATCATAGGCAAGAAAGTCTATACATACAAGGGACCTTTGTTATACACTGTCCTAATTACTTATATTGCTTATCAATACTCACTCATTCAGAAATGCATGTCCATGTGAAGTAACTTATCTTATTAGAGCAATTTTCATTACAGATTTCTTTGAATACTGTCTCACTGTCAACATCAACTAGTCAACCCCTAGCTATGCATATGATTCCCATGGTACCTGCACAAATGGAGTATGGAATTTGTGAGACAATACCTGTGCTAATGAGACATAATGACACATGTGTTGCACTATTCTCTCAGCCTTCTGATTGTTTGCATATCTTGGAGTCAGAGAATCAGAGATTCTCACACTTTGTCTAAATAACACCTGTTGTTTTGTAACTGCTTTCTTGTATTGTACATTCCATTTCTATGATAGATAAAGTTGATGGACTCTTGGTACATCCCATGTGATGGAGAAGGTGTTAACCTTACCTTCCAATCATCTGTAGTTATAAGAAATGTATAAATACTGTAAAGTAAAAATAAAGATGCTTCTACTGCTTCTTCTTCTGCTCTTACTTCGGCTCTTACCCTTCTGACATCTCTCCTGTCCATGTGTCATTATTGTGGCCCCTAGTGCCACATCTGCTGACCCGACACACACATGAGTCTCATTTTGTGCATCCAAGATGAATGCTGCATTGTCTATCCAGAGCATAGACAAACATGAGACTAAGATTTACATGATACAGTGAATTTACCGCGTGTGAGAGAAGATAATAGAAGAGGACTTGCCTTCTGAAATTGTAACATTCTCTTCAAAAGCAAACTTATATTAATTGTTTGAAAACATCTGCAGCTTAGAGGACACTTCTTTTGAGATGAGTACTTAACAGTACTTTCTCCACTTATACACACTTGACAAAGACGAGTCTACTAGAGGATCCTCTTAGAGGATGTATTGGCTTAACTGGGTTTTGTTTGTTTTTCCAGAATAAATTATCAGGAAAGTAGTAAATGCCAACAGAGCTTTTCAGGTACACTTGCATGTTCTTGTATGGTTTGTAGTCCTGCCTCCAAAGGAAAAACATTTTTACATAATTTTGCATTGAAAACACTTCCCTCTGCACTGACGGCTATTTTTTCCCGTGTAATTGTTGCAAGGAAGTTTTCTAGTCATAAAGTTAGCTGAATTATTATTGGAAAAATGCACTGTATTTTGTCCGTATACATATATACCCAGGAGCATGGAACTTCCTGTCCTGTAACTGTACATTTCAGACTATAAAACACATATGCATGTCTTCGTTTTAAATGATCAGTTATTTATTTCATAGCTGAGGAAACATATCTCAGTGTGAGAAAACAAGTATAACACCTACTCACTCAGCTGAGTATAACCTTCACTGCAACTCACCTTATACAGTTTATTTCCAGAGGAGAAGATGACATGAGAAATATTAGATTCCAATGCTGCTTTCACCTATCCAGAATGTTATTTCAAATTATTGCTATGTGACTAATACAAAGATTATATTGTGCTACAGCTTGAAACGCTGACCACCTTGCATGCACTCTGAAGAGTGTGAGGTTCTGTACATGAATAATAGAGAAGTGCAAATCAGCACAGGTAGATCTGTGATTTGTCTACTACACAATGAAGTGGTAATAGATTAATTTCCAACTTGTTTTATTTTTTTCCTTACACCTCTGTGTCAGAGCCTGAAATGGTTCATTCCTTAAACATTGTTATGAAAGAGTTTTACCCATTATAGCAAAAACTGTATAAAGAAACTACAACCACAGAAGCCCACCCCTCCTTGAAGATGCCTGACTGGAACTTTGGACTGTGAGATAAGATAAGATAAGATAAGATAAGATAAGATAAGATAAGATAAGATAAGATAAGATAAGATAAGATAAGATAAGATAAGATAAGATAAAGGGGACACTATTCTTCAGCCATCTCAGGTCTAGGGAGAAGTGCATAAGGCTGAGAGAAAATAATGCATCCATAAGAAAGCCAAACACAGCAGAAAATCATCCCTGGCTGGGTTTGGGGTGGGGGACACCACAGCCCACAGAGGCCAGGTTCACACAGACTCGCCCAAACCGGGGAGGGAGGAGGAGGCTTTGGGAGTGTGGCGTAACCTCTGGTCAGAGGCACTGAACATCCATTCTCCCGTACACAAACCAGCCGAGCTGTGAAACTCCCAGCCCCACAGGCCACATCCACAGTACATTCATGTGAGAGGCAACTGAGGGGGTGTCATAATCTATCAAAGACCCCCTCAGACTTGTTCCTGAGGCCTTGCACCACAGGGCTGCATGTGATGCAAAGTGAGGCAACAGATCCAGAGTCTGCTGCAAGAGACTGTGTCAAACTGCACACCGCCCCCCCCAGGGGAGGTACCTGGGTGTTCCCACCTGGCCTGAGCATATATTAATCCCTTGGATTCTATGCTTTTTAGGGGACCCTAACCACCAAGAAGACCCGATGGAGAAGATCAATAGAACATCATTGGGATGCACAGAGTGGTGGTATATTCTTTAATCTGTCTCTATCAATCTCTTTCTGTCCCCTCACCTCTTTTCTATTCCTTTCTCTCTCTCTCTCTCTCTTTCTCTCTCCTATTTACTATCAAATAAAATCCATACTATTGACTTCGGCATATGGTCTCCTTTGCACCTTAATTTGGGCAGAGGTATTTCTAATAACTAATTTCTAATTTAAAAACCAGACCATCACACTCTGTCACTGGTAAGCCAGGTGGGCGAGATCCTTCATTTCTGCAATTCCAATTGTTTTACGCTGTACTCATTATTTCCATTTTTAAACATGAGCTCTAAATTTTAGAGCAGTCCAGTCATCAGACTGGCACATTTACAGGCTCATTTACATCACAGATCTTTCACTCTTGCACCAAGCACTATGTCCCAAGGTGAGCAATATGTGACCAGATAAATACCTTTACATTCCCGGGGAAGTTAAAAAGGTGCTTTAGCATGACTGAAATTTCAAGTTGGATGGAAAAACACACAAATAGAAAATCTTAAAAATACTAAGGTGCATCCTTCATTGCCCATAAGAAAAATCCATTGAGCATGTATGCTTATGAAGATCCCTTCCTTTGCCCCATTATTACCTGAAAGGGCAATGAGCAGAATACTGCTTGGGACAGATTCGCTACCTGCAAAGATCTATAATTTGGTATTATGTTTCTGAAATTACAGCATGCAGCCTCTGCATCATGCTGCAGGAAAGAAATGCTCCTGCTGCCTTGCAGCTCTACCAGTCCACAATCCCAGGACACCTCAGGGCTCTGTACATCCACATCAGTTGTCCTTGGGTGCACATTCCCAGAGGAATTACGCTGCTTTGAGCATGCTAAGCTGTGTAACCCAAGAAAAAATAACATGAAAAAATAACCAAAAAAATTCATACGCTTTCTCCTTAATAAACAGTCTCTCAGGAAACAGAAGTCACAGTCTACCCCACTCTGCAGAATATTAAGATAACCATGCATCAGTCACATCCTACATTTTCTCTGTGTTGTTTTTTCTTTTGCAGCACTTGCAGATATCCATTTGCGAATATAGTAAT
The DNA here is from genome assembly GCA_013389985.1 of Dryoscopus gambensis. Lineage (NCBI taxonomy): Eukaryota > Metazoa > Chordata > Aves > Passeriformes > Malaconotidae > Dryoscopus > Dryoscopus gambensis. The sequence goes on along the minus strand of WEIT01019274.1, from coordinate 13,195 downwards.
TCCAAAAGTCTGCTGGCTCTATGCTACAGGGTTTTAGCACTCATCAGTTTGAGTAGTGTTAGTGGATTATAAACTACTTGTTTGTTTGTACAGAAAGTAACAACACGTTATGAAGTTTGCTGTATGAACATTTTATCTGCCCTGGCTTTGACAAACCACACTGTCCTGTTCAAAAACTATGGTATTGAAATAAACTGTACAAAGTTTACATATTATCATTGCTTCTAGTCTTTCTTTTCCTCACATTCAAATCCCTTTTCAAAAATATGAGAAGATGACAAGCAATATAGAAAGCACCTTTAAAGTTATCTTTTTGCTCATCTAGCAAATTATGCGGCTGGCTGCCTCTGGACAAGATTTGAGGAGCCACATCAACATGGAAAGACCTCAGAAGAAGGAGGGAATCTATGGCTGCTCTAATTGTCACACTGTCCTGAAACCGAGACCTCCAGCACAACAAAGATCTCTAAGACCAAACAAAATCAGCAATGAACAACAATTAAGATGGTTTCCTAAACAGACTTCAGCCCTGCTCATGGCAAACTAGAGGTAATTTGCTTAGAGGATAAATTTTCTCAAGCTGTCAACTTGGCAACAAAATTGCCATCAAGTTAAAAATAATGCAACAGCATCTTGATGCAGGTGAGAAAAAACAGCTATATTGTCCCAAGAACGAAAGTCTATGCTAAGTTCATTTTACCATTCAGTAAAATAAGATAACAGGATCTGACTTCTCTTTTATCAGTCTGATATACATTTTCTTATTCCTAGCTTAGACAGTGAAAAATACAATTTGAGAACTACCTGTTCTCATATTTCACTTATATTCTTAAAAGTAGAGAATTTTAGGCATGAACCTGCCACTCATGGCATACCTATTTCCTGTCTGTAATGAATTTAAAAGCAGCCTTTCTTAAATGATCACAAATTACACACTGACATTTGGTAGCCTTCTTTTAAACAGGATCCTACCATAGCTTTACCACATCTCTCTATGGCCATCTCTCCATTTCTCCAGCTAAATATTGCAGCACATGTGGCAAAACAGCTGGATCATTTACTGTTCATTAAGAGGTAGAAATGACACATCAGGTGGATGTCAGGTTTTGTCCATTACGTTGCACTTACTTGGTCCAATACTGGACTTAATATGCATTTTGGTAAGTGGAATCAGAACCATTTATCTAAATAAGAATGATTCATCTAAGGATTATTTTTCCCTCCTGCATATATTATATTTTTTTTCCCAAATCTCAAATAAAATTAAGTTCTCCTGAATTACCTTGTTGGTACATTTCTCTTAATAACAGACACCAAAAACATTTCACTCCTCTCTTAGTATTGCTCAGCTGAGCATCCCATGCTTGAAGCGTCTCAGGATGACAATGAAAACTTTCTGCTGCAAAGACTGAAAACCTTGAAAAATACCTTAATAAGGCCAAGAAGGTTTCCTGGTGAGGAGATTGACAGCTGGACTGACAATCTCACAGAGTCAGACCTGAAACCAGTCAGAATTTACCCGTGAGAATATTACAGCAAAATTCTGCAGTTTTAGTAAAACCCACAAGGAAGGCCAAGAAGATATCAATGAGAGAAGATGTTCTGGACACAAGGGAAGGATGTTCTTGTTATGGGACATTGAGAGTGTACAAGGAAGAACTTGTGGATAATATGTAGCAACTATACTTTTGCTTGTATAGCTGATTGTTTTACTGTCTGAATGATCACTGTTTATTAGACAGCCTTGTCATTGTTTGCTAAGCNAAAAGGAAAAAAAAAAGAAAGGAAGAAATAAAATATAAATTGTGCTAACTGGTCCAAATGTTTGCATGAATTTGGGCCAGTTTCTGTCAAATTTCACCTTGTCACTATTTGCCTAGGAGTCATTTATACATTTCAACTGAGTTATGGTTGCACACAGATTTTTGTTCAGAATTGTAAACTTTCATTAAAACAAAGAAAAATCTCGAAAGCCAAAATTATTTCCACTTTCCATTCAGACTTGAACACTTGTAGAAAAGGCTCCACTGTCCAGAAGGCTGGTGACCACAGCCTTCATTTGCAGCTTGAACTACATCCAAGTCCAGACCATTGAAGACTGAGCAAAGTCTGATTTTGACTCATAAATGTCATAAAAAGTCAGTGTAATAAGTCAACAACATGCCAAATAATTAACTTTTTACATATGTATGAATCAGTTTTGCAGCAATCTCATGTCAGTGGCAAAACATAATAGAATAATACATAGCAGTAGGTACCTTGCAAATGTCACAAAAATGTATGCAGAAAGTTGCCTGTATTTGTGTTTCACAACCGATCACAGATTCTGGCATCTGAATAACAGGATGGTGATCTGGAGGCTGGATGTGTTCCATCACCCACACAATTCTCCCACCAAGAGGACACCTCTCAGGCCTGAGAACAATAAATTTATGTTGTTTGGGCTACAGAAAAACTATTTTTAAGAACTGAAATGAGAAAAGGTTTGGTATTTAATGGAGAATTTTTTTTAAAAAAAGTCTTCCATTAATATAAATTAACAGGACTTAATTCCTTATTTTTCTGATTTGTTCATTGACCATTTCTTTGCTTTCTTGAACAATATCCATGTCAAAATTTGGGAAGGATTCAGCGGGGATCACTTTAAGTATAGGAAGGGCTATGTCTTGTGCCAAAAGCTTTTTAAAAAGGAGAACTGGGGAAAATGTGAAGAATGACAACTGCAAATCCATAAGTATATAAATTATCTACAAATTCTGGTTGATAGCCTAATGTGGTAAATAAAGCAATGGTTGATAGCGTAATGTGGTGAGTAAGCCTGCTCCTGCAGTGAAAAGGGGCAAGTGAGTAAACAACTGTTACTTAGATGTCATGAGAATGCCATTATTTCTGTACGTATATTTCAAATTAAAGTACTATAGAAACAGTCTTTGGAAATGAAAATACATAGAATGGCTGTATGGAAAGATGCCACTCTACCTCACTTCAGATGCTTGTCTATAGTAACTGAAGGAAGAAAACAACCGACACTGTATTTACTATTTGCTGCTGCTGCATGAATGCCTGAACTGATGTGATAACATCTTCCTCCATCTGTCATTGAGTCCTTTTGTCCACAGCTTTTGTAGACCCACAGCAAAGTAATTACAGACTGGTATGTGAAAAGAGGAGGTGAATGTGTTCTTCAGACTCAAAATCACCCACCTCCATGCTCAGAGTGTTGCATTCCCCCTCCCTTGGTATGGACTAAGGCTCTGCAAGCCAACAGAGATATNTTCTTCCCCCTTGCCCCACTCCCCTGTCCTTTCAGCTTAATATTCAGTTGTGGGTTTTGCAGTGTCTTGGAGTTGAGCCCAACATACCTGGTTTGTCACTGGACCTGTTCATGACAAACATCACTGCCAGTTTCTGATGCTTCTTGCAGCAGCTAAATTTTGTCCCTCAGTATAGTTCCAGGCTTCCCACCTGGCTGAGTTGGTGTAGTGTGTTCATAGGTTTCANCAACAGAGATATGGGAATGCACTGCCTCCTACAACGGGAATTACACTGACACTGTCAACAGTGTTAATTGCAATTCTCCAATAGCAGCATGAACTACTTGTATCAAAATGGTGATGACAACAACAAAACACTTAAAAATACTTCCTGTATTTTACGTGAGAGGGAAAACTATGTGCTATCCTCCAAATTGTGTTTCTTTTTCTTTCTTCTTCCCCCTTGCCCCACTCCCCTGTCCTTTCAGCTTAATATTCAGTTGTGGGTTTTGCAGTGTCTTGGAGTTGAGCCCAACATACCTGGTTTGTCACTGGANTGTTCATGACAAACATCACTGCCAGTTTCTGATGCTTCTTGCAGCAGCTAAATTTTGTCCCTCAGTATAGTTCCAGGCTTCCCACCTGGCTGAGTTGGTGTAGTGTGTTCATAGGTTTCAACTTACAATACTGCCCTGAAAGGAGCAAAATTTCCACTTGATGACACTAGAAAGAAAAGCAGGCTTAAGTCTGTGACAGCCTACAGTTCCTCTTCAGAGTAAAAACAGTGGGTACTTGATAGCATGCACCCTCCTTTCCAAGATATGCTACCTTTTTCCCTTCAAAATATCCCTGAAGTCTTACTTGCAGGTTTTGTGGCCTCAAAATCAAACTAAATCTGTTTCTGATTGGATTGGATCTGGAGGATGTTTNGTTTCTGATTGGATTGGATCTGGATGATGTTTTACCACATGCTCAAGGAAACATCACAGTATAACATACAACTTAACTTCATTGCCATCAGACAGCCCTTTAAAAGTGGATTAAACTGTACAGGAATTGCCTTTTCATGCCCTTTTAATGTTTCTTGCTTGCACAATTTAAAGAACTCAAAACAAAATTTCAGCAAAATCCTTTTCTCTCCACTCATCACACTCTGAATGCCAAAAGTAAGAAAGCTGCTATCCCATTTTCTCACTGGGAATGAAATATATAATGTGGCAGTCTTGATTAAATAACAGGGCAAGGACCTTAGGGTGCGCAGGACATGCACAGACATCAGGACAATATATCTGTTCCAGAATCCACATCCCTTCCTCCCAAGTGCCTTTCAAGTGCAGATCACAGGCTGGAAGAATAGGCCAGGTGGCCTCCAGCCCTGAAAACTCAGCTGGTCCTTCCCATTACGAGACACTTCATTGGAGTCATTTTGCATCAGAAAAGCCTGGAACTCTGTATGTGCACAAAAAGACCATGCTGGGTATAACCACATGACAGGAGGGGAGGAGGTCGTGGCATATGACCTCTGAGATGTCTACCATTCTGTTAAGCTACTGATCAAGTTCAGCTTTGTCTAAAAAGTTAATGGGATAGACATACAGAAGTTTCCATAGGAAAAGTATAGTCAGTTTTCCTTACAAAACCAGGCTAAAACTTATGGCAACAGGAACTGCAAGGCATATCAATTTGGTGTTAGTATGTAGAGGCTAGTAATCTCTCATGGTGGAGATAACTAAATAATACTTTATTAAACACTTCCTTGTCAGGATAAAGACTATCCTTAAATTCATGTATTTTCCTATACACAACTCCCCACCCATATATAGTTTCTTCTATAAATCTGAAGGGAAGACTGGGCTGGCAAATGCAGTAAGCCAGGCAACCAACATTCCCTGGAACAGCCTTATATACATGAATGTCACACAGACATTTAAGATTCACATATTTGTACAGGTATAAAATGCTTGGCTTTAAAAATATATCCATCCTCTGTGTGTGTCAGGCCCCAGTATAGTCTATTCATGTCAAGAACTGCAGTTGATCTGATGCTGACAAAACCAGAACTGGTAATCTTGCACAGCTACAAAACAAATGCTTAGATTTCTTTATGGTACAAGATTCAGTTGACATACATAAGGCAGAGAAGTGTGGTCAAGGACAGGCATTGGTCAGTCCGCAAACTAGGACCTTCTGGACTTTGTTTATGCATGGAGCTTCAGCTCAAACTGTTGTTTCCATTTCAGAAGTGGATTTTTTCCCTGCTATTCAGAGGCACAGTTCTGTTAGAACACCCACAAGTCATTGTCTTGCCTTATCATCAATAATACATTTATCCTATGAAGTACAAGAAGACAGTGATATCAAAAAAACAAAAAAAAACATATATTTCTCTTTCAACTGCCTGAAAAAGCACCTTCTTTTTGGATGCCATGTGGATACACAGAAACATAAGGAGAAAATGCAGCCTTTAAACAGTCTTTTTCCTCTTATCATTCCCCTTCTGATTTGAAAATCTCAATCTACAAAAAAACGGGCACATAGCTTTAACAAAGCATAACATGAAACTAAAAGGGAGACATGATTAAAAGGAAGAGAGACAAAAAATGTTTTAATGATAAATGAGAACTGAATCTGTTGTAAATGAGTTTAAAATACAACAAGAAAGTGTACTTCACATGTTCAGCCTTGTGCAGTGATTTTGTTTATTATTTTAACAAATTAGGAAATGTGAAACTCATTTCTCTTATTTGTATGTGTATTGGGGTTTTTTTAATGCAAATAAAACAGGCAATAAACAAATATTGAGACCCAGCAAGGAGGGAATGTGGGCTTTATTCTGTCCATCAGTTAACCTTAAAAACCTGTTCTTTGCATAGTCACAGCTGTCCTGCACAACATGACCTCCCTCTCCAATTTTCAGACCCCACATACTGCTTTAAGTAGCCTCGGCCAAGCCTTGATGCTCAGAGACTGTCAAAATGTGAGAGGTGGTAAAGCAGGAGTCCTGCAGGTCCCTTTCTGTCAAGTGACTAGGGATAGGTTCTTGCTATGACTCAGACAAGAAAGTGAAGTAAGGCTCCTAGCTGTTATTCCCAATGGCATCACCTTTAAACCATAGAATCATAAAATAGTGTGAGTTGGAAGGGACTTTTTAAAGGTCATCTAGTCCAGCCCCAGGAACATCTTCAACTAAATCAGGTTGCTCAGATCCCAGTCCAACCTGACCTCAAATGTTTCTAGGGATGGGGCATCTACTATCTCTCTAGGCAATCTGTTCCAATGTTTCACCATTTGCACAGTATAAAAATTTTCTTCCTTCTAGCTAATCTAAATTGAGCCTCCTTCAGTTTAAAACCATTACCCTTGTCCTATAGCAAGAGGCCCTACTGAAAAGAATGCCCCTATCTTTCTTATAAACCCCTTTCAAGTACTGTAAGGTCATGAGGAAGTGTCTCTGGAACCTTCTTTTCTCCAGGCTGAACAGCTCAAATTCCTTCAGCCTTTTCTCATAGGAGAGGTGTTCCATCCCTCTGATCATGGTTGGGGCCCTCTTCTGGACCTGCTCCAACAGGCCAATTCTTTCTTGTGTTTGAGAACTCTAGAACTGGACACAATACTCCAGGTGGGGTCTCATGAGAGTGCAGTAGGGGAGCGGAATCATCTCCCTCGACCTTTTTGCTATGGTCTTTTGATTCAGACCAGGACACAGCTTTCTGGGCTGTGAGCACATTCTGGTGGCTCATGTTTAGCCTCTTATCCAGCAGAACTTCCCCAAGTCTTTCTCTGCAAGGCTGCTCTCAATTTCCTCATCCTCCAGCCTATATGGTACTGGGACTTGCCTCAAGCCAGGTGCAGAATCTGGCATTTGAGTTTGTTGAACCTCATGAGGTTCCCATGGGCCCATTTCTCAAGCTTGTCCAGGTGCCTCTGGTACTTTAGATGAACCAATCACTTGATCTGGTGTCACCTGAAAATTTCTTGAGGGTGCACTCAACCCCTTTGTCTATGTCTCTGATAAAGACAGTAAGTAGCACTGGTCCCAATATAGACGCCTCCCTCAGGGGTCCATATTGGGTCCCTAAACCGTTGATCACTATCCTGTGGATGTGATTGTCCAACCAATTCCTCCTCCAGTGAACAGTCCCCCCATCAAATCCATCTCTCTCCAATTTAGAGAGAGGATGTTGTGGGGAACCATCTCAAAGGCCTTAAATAAATCCAGATAGACTTTCCCTAGATCCAGATTAGATCCCTTCCCTTGCCCACTGATGTAATCATTCCATCATAGAAGGTCACTAGGTTTCTAGATCAGGCAGGACTTTACATCGGTGAAACTGTGCTGGTTATCTCAACTGACCTCCCTTTCCTATGCCTTAGCATGGCTTCTGGGAGGATCTGTTCCATGATCTTCCCAACCTCAGAGGTGTGGTTGACAGGTTGGTAGTTCCCAGAATCCTCCTTTCTACTCTTTTAAAAGATAGATACAATGTATCTCTTTTCCCACTCACCAGGGTNCCATCATAGAAGGTCACTAGGTTTCTAGATCAGGCAGGACTTTACATCGGTGAAACTGTGCTGGTTATCTCAACTGACCTCCCTTTCCTATGCCTTAGCATGGCTTCTGGGAGGATCTGTTCCATGATCTTCCCAACCTCAGAGGTGTGGTTGACCGGTTGGTAGTTCCCAGAATCCTCCTTTCTACTCTTTTAAAAGATAGATACAATGTATCTCTTTTCCCACTCACCAGGGTCTTCACCTGACTGCCACAACTTCTTGAATATCATGGAGAATTGGCTTGGCAACTACATCAGCCAGTTCTTGCAACGCATCTCACTAGGTTCCATGGACTTAAGTACAGTTAGGGTCCTCAGGTGGTCATGAACCTGATCTCCACTTACAGTGGGGAACGCTTTCCTTCCCCAGTCGCCATCTAATAGTTCATCCACTCAAGAGATGTGGGAGGAGACGTTGCCATTGAAGACTGAGACAATAAAGTTTTTGAGTGCCTCAGCCTTCACTTTGTCCACCGTTACCAGTTTGCCAACCTTGCTTACCTTTTATGACCTTTCTTTTCTGGCTCTCATACCTGTAAAACCTCTTCTTTTTATTCTTTGCCTAGCCAAGTTCAGGTCCAGCTTCATCTTTGGCCTTCCTTACCTCATCCTTACAAAACTGGGCTATATCCTGTACTCTTCCCAGGATACCTGTCCTTGCTTTCCCTGCCTGTGCATAGGCTTCTTGCTTTGACCAGCAGGTCCTGACTCAGCCATGCTGGTCTCTTGCCTTCATTGCCCTATTTCTTGCACCTAATGATCAAGAGTTCTTGAGCTCTGTGGAAGGCATCCTTAAAAGATCTGCCAACTCTGTTCCACTCCCTTTTCCATGAGGGCGGTTTCCCAGGTGATCCAATTGACTAACTCCTTGAAGAGCTGTAAGTTTGCTTTCCTAAATTCCAGGGTCCTGACTTAACTCTTTGCCTGACCCATATCCCTCAGGACTGCAAACTCCACCAGTACACAATCACTGCAGCCCAGTGACTCCAATCTGGACATCCCCAATAACTCACTTGCACTGATGGCCATCAGGTACAGTATCACAATCCCTCTGATAGNCATTACCCTTGTCCTATAGCAAGAGGCCCTACTGAAAAGAATGCCCCTATCTTTCTTATAAACCCCTTTCAAGTACTGTAAGGTCATGAGGAAGTGTCTCTGGAACCTTCTTTTCTCCAGGCTGAACAGCTCAAATTCCTTCAGCCTTTTCTCATAGGAGAGGTGTTCCATCCCTCTGATCATGGTTGGGGCCCTCTTCTGGACCTGCTCCAACAGGCCAATTCTTTCTTGTGTTTGAGAACTCTAGAACTGGACACAATACTCCAGGTGGGGTCTCATGAGAGTGCAGTAGGGGAGCGGAATCATCTCCCTCGACCTTTTTGCTATGGTCTTTTGATTCAGACCAGGACACAGCTTTCTGGGCTGTGAGCACATTCTGGTGGCTCATGTTTAGCCTCTTATCCAGCAGAACTTCCCCAAGTCTTTCTCTGCAAGGCTGCTCTCAATTTCCTCATCCTCCAGCCTATATGGTACTGGGACTTGCCTCAAGCCAGGTGCAGAATCTGGCATTTGAGTTTGTTGAACCTCATGAGGTTCCCATGGGCCCATTTCTCAAGCTTGTCCAGGTGCCTCTGGTACTTTAGATGAACCAATCACTTGATCTGGTGTCACCTGAAAATTTCTTGAGGGTGCACTCAACCCCTTTGTCTATGTCTCTGATAAAGACAGTAAGTAGCACTGGTCCCAATATAGACGCCTCCCTCAGGGGTCCATATTGGGTCCCTAAACCGTTGATCACTATCCTGTGGATGTGATTGTCCAACCAATTCCTCCTCCAGTGAACAGTCCCCCCATCAAATCCATCTCTCTCCAATTTAGAGAGAGGATGTTGTGGGGAACCATCTCAAAGGCCTTAAATAAATCCAGATAGACTTTCCCTAGATCCAGATTAGATCCCTTCCCTTGCCCACTGATGTAATCATTCCATCATAGAAGGTCACTAGGTTTCTAGATCAGGCAGGACTTTACATCGGTGAAACTGTGCTGGTTATCTCAACTGACCTCCCTTTCCTATGCCTTAGCATGGCTTCTGGGAGGATCTGTTCCATGATCTTCCCAACCTCAGAGGTGTGGTTGACCGGTTGGTAGTTCCCAGAATCCTCCTTTCTACTCTTTTAAAAGATAGATACAATGTATCTCTTTTCCCACTCACCAGGGTCTTCACCTGACTGCCACAACTTCTTGAATATCATGGAGAATTGGCTTGGCAACTACATCAGCCAGTTCTTGCAACGCATCTCACTAGGTTCCATGGACTTAAGTACAGTTAGGGTCCTCAGGTGGTCATGAACCTGATCTCCACTTACAGTGGGGAACGCTTTCCTTCCCCAGTCGCCATCTAATAGTTCATCCACTCAAGAGATGTGGGAGGAGACGTTGCCATTGAAGACTGAGACAATAAAGTTTTTGAGTGCCTCAGCCTTCACTTTGTCCACCGTTACCAGTTTGCCAACCTTGCTTACCTTTTATGACCTTTCTTTTCTGGCTCTCATACCTGTAAAACCTCTTCTTTTTATTCTTTGCCTAGCCAAGTTCAGGTCCAGCTTCATCTTTGGCCTTCCTTACCTCATCCTTACAAAACTGGGCTATATCCTGTACTCTTCCCAGGATACCTGTCCTTGCTTTCCCTGCCTGTGCATAGGCTTCTTGCTTTGACCAGCAGGTCCTGACTCAGCCATGCTGGTCTCTTGCCTTCATTGCCCTATTTCTTGCACCTAATGATCAAGAGTTCTTGAGCTCTGTGGAAGGCATCCTTAAAAGATCTGCCAACTCTGTTCCACTCCCTTTTCCATGAGGGCGGTTTCCCAGGTGATCCAATTGACTAACTCCTTGAAGAGCTGTAAGTTTGCTTTCCTAAATTCCAGGGTCCTGACTTAACTCTTTGCCTGACCCATATCCCTCAGGACTGCAAACTCCACCAGTACACAATCACTGCAGCCCAGTGACTCCAATCTGGACATCCCCAATAACTCACTTGCACTGATGGCCATCAGGTACAGTATCACAATCCCTCTGATAGGACTATAGACTGGTATAGACTTAAGTCTATTACCTAACTTAAGAAGTTATCCCCCATGCATTCCAAGAATCTCCTGTGCTATTTTTCCAGCAGATGTCAGAGTGGTTGAAGTCCCCCAGAAGGATGAGAGCCTGCGAGTATGATGCCTCCTGTAGCTGGAGCAAGAAGGCTCCATCAATAGGATCCCCTTGATCAGGTGGGCTGTTGTAGACACGAACCACAAGGTTCCCTTTGTTGACTCAGTCTCTGATTTTTACCCATATGCTTTAGACCAGCTCATGGCTGTTCCTCAGAGAGAGTTCTTTACATTCCATCTATCTCTTGATGTAGGTGGTAACCCCTTTGCTCCTCCTTCCTCTCCAGTCCCTTCTGAACATCCTGCAGCCATGCTCCAGTCACAGGATTCATGTAGAGGGTGCCAGAGTCAGACACACGAGTCTTCATAGAAGTAAGGTGAATGAATCCGTTTATTTACATTATCCCACATCCTTTTATCTAGTTACACAGTATTCACACGCCAAGCAAATCCCCGTGATTGGTGACACACAGTGTTTCACACACCCAGTGTCCCTGTCCCATAGGCTACCTCTGGGGCAGCACGCGTCCCCCCTGTTCCTGTGCTCGTGGCTTGCATGGTTAGCTCAGCTCCTGTCTTGGGCCCCTCTATTTACATTCTTTCTCTCCTTCAAGGCCAGGATGTTTTTCACCAGGGCCCATTGAGACCTAAGCATGTAGGATTTTCCCAGCACTGTAGAAACTCGCCGTGCCCCTGTTGTTTCAAGAATTTCCCTTCAATTCCCCCTTTTTTTCTTTTTGCACAAGCCAGGCATTATTAACAATTTGATGCATCGCTTTCTTTGTACAAGTCATCACACAACTTAATAGTAGTAGCCCTATCACCAACACCACCAGTAAATTCATGTAACACATACCCTCGAACTTTTCACACCCGTGATTATGTGTTAAAAGCAAAAAATCTATCGCAGTATGATTGTGCAATACTGTGTGGTTAACGCTAGCTACATCAGCAGTTAAGTCGTTAAGGATCTGGCTGGTGGTTTCTCCAGCACCTGCTAGATATA
>WEIT01019271.1:33080-50929 GCA_013389985.1 Dryoscopus gambensis | reverse complement strand
CTTGTCTATTCCCATTTATAGTTTTAAATGTTATCTGGGAAAGAAGCAATTTCAACACATTCTGATCTGTTTGAAACACAGTTTTAAAAGTCACCACACTGACAAGACCACCATATAATAATATAGAAGGACCAGGGAAGACTATGTTTTAGCATTAATGCTTTTAATTTTATTTAGGATCTACTACTCCAGAGTTAAGAGTTTTATTGTAACAAACTGGCAATGGTATCTCTAAATTAACCACACCTCTGATGATCCCTACTCACATCACCTTCCATAGCTCTCCCAACAACCTGACTCTGTAGTTTTATGAGCACTTAAAAAGACTTGAGCCATGTCTCAAGACTTTGTCCATGAACAGCTGCACTGGGTTTTTTTACAAGCAAATACTGGTCTCAGAAAACTGGTAAAGGAACTTGCTATTGATGAAGTATCTGGTGCTTCTGCAACATTTCTGGACAAAAATGGACACTGGAAACTTGCACAAAAGCTGAGAGCCTGAAACAGATGCAGTCAAGTACCATAAATCCAAACAGACTATGGCTGCCCCAGAGAGAAAACAACTCTAACACAGATGTCACATCATTCAGGTCACTCTTCATAGTGTGGCATCTGCAGCCTATGAACAGCATTCCCAAGAAAATACCAAAGACAACTATGCACTACAGGATCCTGGACCTCATTTGACTTCTCAAAGAGAAGAGGCTACTGTCACATGTAGAGAAAGCTGATACTGAAGAGAGCCAGGACCCATGATGAGGCTGCTGAGCCTGCAGAGGTTCTTCTTCATTGAGTGGGACCAGCTTATCCACAGGAATTTTTGACAGAAAGGATTCACCCTGGGCAGCTGCCTGAATCTCACCTTTTGCCATCCCACCTCACAGGATACACATATGAAATTCTGTGCCTCACAAGGTCAGGCCTAATCAGGCTCAGACTGTTTAGCTTTTGGAGTTTACCACAAATGCAAGCTCTACAGGAGATCACAAAGCATAAATGTTAAGAAGAGTCTAAAAATTACTCCAACGTACACCACCAGCTGCTTATTTGCTGAAAAGTTACTGCAGCTGTCCCAGTTCCTTGAGGGAAGTGACATCTGTGCTCAGAGACAACATTCCAAGAGAATTAATGTTTTTAACATGGTTACATACTCTGAGTTACTTCACCTTTTCAAAGTGTCATGCTGACAGCCTCGTATGTCACTCCACTGGGTAACAAGGGGAGGGCCTGCTCTGGAACTCCCCAGTTCCACCCTCCACAGAAGCCTCCCTGTCAGTGTGGTGCTCTGAGCAAAGGAGCTTGCTCTTGGTGACTGCTGAGAGCTCAGCAGACAGCAGAACCAAAATGTCTGCTGGTTTCAGTAATTTAAGTCTTGTTGATCCATCTTCTCACTCTGATTACAGCCTCCACAGGCACACTGTGACTTTTAAGCTAGTGAAGAGATTTTCTTTGAAGATATCCAGAGTAAAAACATTCAGACAATGTAATTTCTGTAGAGACATGATGGCATATTTTACCAAAAATCAGGAATCCACTAAGATTCATTTTTTCTGTAAACAAACACCTTTTTCAAGCCCACGTTAGAAGACAAAAACATATCAATTTAAAACAATTACAAATGTGTGACAGAATCTTCAGTTTTTCCTGTGTAAGCAGAGAGTTTAGAAACTTGTAGATGCAATATCACTCATATTCATGCCAGTAGATAACATACAGATGGAATTGAAGACTCAGAAGGAAAAAAGCCCAACAAAAACCACAAGATGACTACACAAACATCAGACCAGTGTCACAAAACATTCTGCCCTTTTCCCCAGCAAGTGGTGGGTCTTTATTTTTAAAGCACCATTGTTAGGACTGATGCTGTAGCATCCTAATCAGGAGTATAATTAAGTTTTAATTGTGACTAAGAAAGTAGTAACATTTTAACATAGCCTGAACTCACTCAACCTCACAAGACATATTACCTTTCCAGTGTAAGAATGGAAAAAATTGTAAACTAAAAACTTCAAACTATCAGAAAACAGAAGTGTGCAAAACACAAGATTAAGTGACAGTAATAAACATAGATCTTACAAATGGTAAAATGGCACATTTATTATCCAGAAGCAATGCAAAAGAAGCATGACGTAATTTCTTAAATAATTTAAATGATGATCAATGTGATATTATGATAGTGGAATCTCCATCTGGGAAAACAACACTATTCTGTATTCAGAAGAATGAATCAGTGGTGATTAAACAGTTAAATCCACAGACTTCTGTTGATTTTCAAAGACTGACTACGCAGAAAAGTCCATCTGATATAACAACAATAAAATACATGGTGCATTAAAATGTAACTGCTATGTATGAAATAACCACCTTTCCCACTGAAGTGACCGAACCTGTATCTATTATGCAAAAGGTAGAATAAATGGACAAAATGCAGAAAAAGGTCTTAATGCCTAAAATCAATAAATCCTGTAGTTTGGAAAGGTCTTCTAGTGATGCACCATGACCATGTTCATGGTATTTTTTTTCCTTTTAACAGCTAGAATTACCAGTGTTCCATCTTGTGCCACTGTCTCTCTGAGGAGAGTTGGTTTCTACCTTTCCTGTATCCTTTCATCAGGTACCAGAAAAGAAGACACAACCTTGCGTTGTCTTCTTAGGGCTGAACAAACCCAGATCCCTGAGCCACGCCTCGTTCATTCTGTGTTTCAGTCGAACAACCATCTTGGCAGCTTTTCACTGGACTTGCTCCCATTTGCCTATAGCTGCCTTGTGCCAGGGAACCCAGTCAGGTAAGGCACTCCACTGCGGTCTTGTGAAGTGTCAGAAAAGGGGAAGCCACCACTTCTACTAGGTTGCTCACTATACTCCTGCAGCCTTGTTTTAAAATAAAACCAAATTCAACTCATCTGTTGAAAGTCACTTTCTAAATCCACACATTAGCATGAATCACCACTATGCCAAGGGCTACAACTCAAGGAGGTGATAAGGGTTTGAGGTCACATGATTAATACTGTGCAAAACAGATCAAGAGGGTCTCCATATTGAAGATGAATCCAGAAAACAATAAAAGGCAGTATTTCCCTGCAGAGCACCTCCAGATTGATCCACACTCTCCCAGCACAGAACTGAGACAGTTTTTAAATTGAGACAAATTTCGAGATGTATCCGTCAACAGAATACTGAGTTGCCAGAAGCAGAAACATTTTGCACTCTTTGTAACCCAGACAAGCACACAACTCCTGCTACCAAGAATCAGTGGCAGTGGGGTGAAACTTCATTTCCATCTAACAGATACTGACAACTTTAGTCTGCTAGTCGATGACCATTTCACTTGGTGGGGTCACTGAGCAAGAAGTTTAGGCTTTTGCGACTTGTAGATACACTGATTCATGCTGTAGAACACAACATACATCTAATGAAGCTTATCCCAGCCATCCAAATTTCTCTCTTGACCAGAAATACTCTAGCATCAGGAGGCCGGCAGATGGAAGAGCTGAGATCTGAGGGCTGTGAGGTCATAGGACAGAAATCCTGACACAGGCACAGAATTCCTCATTGATAGGAGACATTGCTGAAGAACACAAAACTCATTTAGAGACAACACAGGAATAACTTAACGTTGTCTTGCATTTCTGAGTGATTAAAGCAAGTAATCAAGCATAATCTTCCAAAATAAGCCATGACTTTTCATTCCATCTTTTTTCAGTTTTTATTGTCTCAGGGAAGAAACTAGTATCATTAGTAAGAAGAAACTAGTATCATTCTCACTTTCAAGTCAAAGAAGTTGATACAGTAGCACGTACCTGTACTACTTGTTTCTGTGGTTGTGTTGGTTGTGTAGCTGAAATTGGCATTTTGTCCCGAGTGCCCCGGGTACGTTCACTGCCCACCGAAGTCATCATATACAGTATATACAAAACAAGGTATGTACAAAATACAAAATCTGAAAGAAAAGAAAAAAAAGAGCATGAGTTAAGGTGGGTACTGATTCAATAGCTAAATAACATAAATGCAGTAGTTTGAATTCCTCCTGTATTTACCACTGATTCTATACAGAGACTCATGAGAAAGCAGCTTTAATACACTATTATTAGTTTTACAGTTTTTAGACTAAAGGGGGAAATGTAGTGTATAGAAAGCATTTTTGTCAGCTGATTGAGATTTGCCTCAATCTGTACTTTTACATGACATCTAAAAGTCACAGCTTTTTCCAGTTATTTAACATACAGACTTTTCTATTGGCTACTCTGCTGAAATTTTAGCTCCAGCTGCATCACTCAAATTTAACACCTGCAGTCTAGTTTTGACGCTTGGAATTTAACTGCTCTCACACCCATTCAGAACACTACACAAAAATCATATTCATGAACTAGGCAGTTCCTCTTTTCCCTACCATCAAAACTGCTTTTCCTGCACCTACATGGAGGTCATGGCCAACCCCAACTCTACTTCTCATCTCTCATTTATAAGAGAAATTATGATGCTTACCTTTAAATCCAGCCTCTACAGCCTGTACTTTTGTTTTATTCTCCCTCATATTTACAGAAACAATTTATAAAACTAGCTATCACCCTGCTTTTAACATACCATGGCTGTATGACAACAGAAAAACCCCAAAGAAACTCCAAATCCGACACACACATCATTGCTATCCCATTTGTGGCTCTCAGCTTTCATTCTTATTTGTTCTCTAGTACTAAAATTACTTTGAAACAAGACATTATTATTCCCCCTGTTTGTACAGCATTTAGCACAGGACTAATCAATGAGCATGGTTTATGGCAGCTATGGTAACTGGAAACAGATCTTTCAAATGGTCAGAATGGTCATGTTCAATTGTCTGGTTTCCATCCCAATAAGGCTAGAAAGTAAAACTGTAAATTTTTGGAAGTAAGAATAACTTGCAAGAGGTGTACCTGGGCAGAAGGAGATGTGTAAACAAGCAGTAAAGTGCTTTTACCACAGCACCATTATACGAGCAGGCCTCAACACACAACTTGCCCAGGCAACAGCTTTGTGCAAGCTGGCTAGCACTGAGCTCAGTGCACAATAATCACAGAATCACACAGTAAGCTGAGTTGGAAGGGACCCCCATTGGGATCATCAAGTCCAATTCCTGGCCCAGAACGGGACCATTCCCAAAAGTCACACCATGTGTCTGAGACTATTGTCCAAACACTTCTTGAGCTATGTCAGGCTTGGTGTTGTGATCGCTTCCCTGGGAAGCCTGTTCCTGTGCCCAATCACCCCCTGGGTGAAGAACTTTTTTCTAATACCCAAAGAAAACCACCCATGACACAACTTCAGGCTGTTCCCTCAGGCCCTGTCACTGGTCACCACAAAGAAGAGATCAGTGTCTGACTCTCCTCCCTCTTCTTGCCCTCACAAGGAAGTTGTAGACTGCAATGAAGTCTCCCTTCAGTCTCCTTTCTCTCCAGGACGACAAGCACACGCTGCGATCACATGGACTAGGATGTGTTCAACACCCAACTGATCACTGGCAGTCACAGTAATGTGTATTTTGACAATTAAAGCTGTAATGAGATGCGTCAGTTTAAATACAAATTAATTCATGATGGTCAGGAGCCTCATTTACAATCAAAAGGACAATTAACTACTTTATCACCTAAATCTCTTCTTCACTTTAGAAATACATTCTTGTTGGTCAAAACTGAACCCTGACATTGAATTTATTTATGGACTAGCTAAAGTATTCAATAATGCTTTAATGTCTGAGATGAAAGTATATTTCCATAAGAAAATGCCTACCTTTATCAGGAACTGACTGCAGTTTGAGCTGAATTGGAATACTGTGGTTCTACAACTTTTTGAATACACTGACCAAAGCCTAACTGTCTCACAGTCCCTTAAGGAGTGCTCTGAATGTCAAAGTGAAGAAATTCAATGAAGCGCGGGTAAACGGCGGGAATACCAAGTCCCTTTGTCATTCCATCGCACTCTGGGGCATGGGTACCTTGCTCCCAGGGCCAGCTTGAGGGCAACTGCACGACAGGGCTATGTGCTCCCAGAGAGCCAAAGAGGCTCCCAAAGGGACCCACCCTAGGGCAATAACGGCCCGTTATAAGGGGGGCTTGCCGGGGTGGGGGTGACCCGGCAATGGCAGGGGTGCATAACTGATTCGGTGTGCCCCCGGGTGCGACGTGCGTACCTATTTGCATAGCATTCATGTCGTTACAGGGCCATGACACTGGTTGAGCTTGGTACCGCACCCGTCGGCGAGGCAGGGCCCCAAGTGTGGTTTGCGCATCACGACCGGACATGACTATCGGTGGACGGGCCACCGTCACTTAACCCGGAAAAGAAACACATATATTTCGGTATATGTGTGAGAAAAATAGTCAAACTGCATTGCCTTCTAAGGCCCAGAACACACAGACCTTCAGAGCACTGTGTCTAACATAAAGGCCAGATACAGTCAAAACGAAGAGTTATATGAGCTCTTGACACCACGTTCTATGGAAAGCAAAATATAAAGCAGATGTGGAAATGATCTGAGCAGCAAGTTCAACATTTATCAGTGACTATCTGCTCATGGCCATTCATTGGTATGTTAAAGACATATGGACATTTTCAGTTGAGTCCGCAGCAGCATTACTTCAGCTCTTTGTGTAAAAATCTGCTTTATAAGCTTTGCTGGCTGGACTGACAACATCCAAAACCTTTAATTTATATACACTAAAATTGATCCTTGGGTTAGATTTTTGTTTGGTTGGGATTTTTTGTTTGTTTGTCCAAGGATCAGACTGCTTATCACAATTTGAACCTAAAACAATGAGCAATGCAATAAACCCTGAAGCAAGCACACAAGAGAGCCCTAATTTCACTGAAAGATAAGCTTATAGTTTCAAATATGACTGTCTAAAATCAGCCCATAGTAACTTAAGATTTGTTGAGAAAATGTAACTCCACTGGGTAATTTGTTCATAATTTCTGAATTAATATCATATTTATTATGATACCTAGGAATTTTGATATATTTCCATCAGTGCGACTTTCACCAGTTTCACCAAAGCTACTCAAAATATGGGGATTCATATTTTAGACAGGACAGTAGGACACTTATATTAAAGATTTTTCTATATGTTTGCAAAGAACATGCTGAACTACACCCTATACTTCGACAGCCAGGCAACCTACAATTCCTCAACCGTGGTTGTGTCTCCTCCTTTTCCTAGCATGTGTTTTTCAGTGTGTGTCTGTGCCACCACAGCTTAAGCCACATTTGTTCTTCAGGATGAAAGGATACTTTAAGGAAAAAGGCAGGCACACAAATGGCTGAAACACTCCTGGGAGATGAAGTGGTACAGAAACATCAGGCTGCTGTGGGAACAGACCTCAAACCTGAACAGCAGGGCTTTTAAATGAGATCCTCATCTTCCTGACTGTGCGGTATATGAGCAGCACAATTTGGCAGGTCGGAACCAAAAAAAACCCCAGCAAAGTACAGGCAGCGGTATGGACTTGTACTTGCTTCAGGCAAGTGTGGAACCCAACGCTCAGCTTGACAGTCCCCAACAAGCCAACAAGGACATGTTATTATCCATCAGACACAATCCAGTCTTCTTAAAAGCACTGGCAGCCTAATAAAAAGAGAATTTTCAAAATACTGTTATTTTACTTCCACTTAAGTTGGCTCCCACAGTCTACTGGCACTGTCCAGACACAGCAGCTGGAGGGCCACGCTCCACCTCAGATACTGCACTGAGCAGAGACACATGGCTAAGGCTTCACACCCTTCCACAGAGTAAGGAAGCAGCAGGCAGCATGAAAGCAAAGAGCCACTGCCTCCAAATTATCACAGTGACAACAGTTTTGAGCATAAGTGGGATATTATTAATTAATTAGATTAATTAGGGACTGAGCAAGAACATTTCCTTGCTCACAAAGCAGCTTCTTATTCTCTCCAACTCCTTGTATTCATCAAGTCTGTTCAGCAGGCTGCTGTCATAGTAATGAGCAGGATATCACAAACTGATGAACTTAATTTTAACTGTAGATCAAATGAGGAAATAAGATTTGAGACTTGGAGGAAGAAAACTCTTAATTAAAATCTGTTTAATAAAGATTAAAAAAAAAATTCAGAGAAGCAGATGCTTCAGTTTTCATGTCAGGGTCTGGCACAGTGCAAAAGTTCCTGATCAGCAGTTAATACCTGACCTTGCAGACATTGCAACTCTAGTAAGCAACTAAAATAGCTATATTTGAAGAAACATATAAAACATTAAATGAAACTAGTAGTAGTTTCATCACTGTCTATATACTAGTACAGAGCACTAGTAAAATAAAAAGGAGAAAGTATTAAAGAAGGAGATAGGGCTTCCCAAAACTCTTGTGTAAAGAAAGCAGCTGTATCCCCTCATGACAATTAACAAAGATGCACAAGATTCCTGTAAACACTTTTTTCTTTTTTCACTGATGTAATCTACTACTTACAGACCAAAGTTGTCTTTAATAATTTAAAAACAAAGAGCAAAACCCAAACAAAACTAAAATTTAAAAATGCCTTTATCAGTAGTTAAGACTTCATTTAAAAATTTCCATTAATAATGGAAAGCAACAGAAGAATCTGAGATGAAAACTAATCCAAATTTCAACCTTTGGTTTGTTTTAGTTTTCTGTCTGTACAGCAGGTTTTAGTCCAAGGACCTACACTACAATTGCAGCTCCAGTAATGTGTAACATGGAATGGTAAAAGCAGCAACGAAGTATTATAATTTAACCCTTCCTGAAACTACCAAATTGCCCCCCTTCAAAGTCTTCACCCCTTGTCTTATCCAACGTATTTAGTTGCATTTTTGCATTGGATTTTTAGAAGGAAAAGAAGAAGGCAAAGAATCAAAGATTAACTGAACACATATAAACACAAAAAGCATGTTTTTAAACATATCATAATGTTTTCTGTGATCTGTTGCTCAGCCTTCCTTCAGCAAGAGCTCTAAGTCTTTTAGACTCAATGAAGTCAAAAAAACTAGAGATACAGAGAATAAAAATTTATTTGACATGGTTGCGAGCCCCCAAAATACAGGAAATCTATTACTGAACTTCCAGGAATAGACCAGGCATGGCAGTAGCAACTGACTTTTAATATTCCTCTAGAAGATACATATTCACTTCCATCAGTTGCAAAAAAGCTTGCAGTTTCAATTCCTTTCCTGAAGCAGTCTCAAGAAAAGTTACTTTCTTGATTCCCAGACAAGGAGCTGTGATAAAGAAACCAAGTAAGGTCTCTGTGAACACCTTAAAAGTGTGATTGCTTTTTTATATTCAAAATACAAAGCTACCAGTCAAGGATTTCTCACTGTGACAGGGTTGGGAAAAGACTGCAGGACACTGTCTCAGAAGGGCATAACTACTGTACATGTACAGTGAGCTCAGATTTTACTGGTACACTTGTAGAGTTATATGAGCATGAGGAAAAAGAACAGAGGAAAAAAATTACGTCTGCAAAGCATTGATGTAATGCATTTCCCCTGAGTGCTGTTGTCCAAAGCATCTCACCATCTTTATTGCTGCTTGAAACAGGAAGAGTTTGCAAGAGTCAGATGTTCCTCAGGAGCCCTGCTGATGACTCAGTGTCTGTTTTGCCCCAAGCAACTACACTGAACGTGAGCTTATGGATGCTGGGAGAATTCATGTCTCATCTTACAGTCTTCTATGGTAAACAGGAAAAATATTGACCTGCATCATCTCCTTTGGCAGAATAACAAAGGAGAGAGAAATTTTACTATCTGTATGCTCTCATGTTTTACCAGGGAAAGAGTATTGCTAGGAGCAGCCTGAGTACCAGCACAAACACAGAAACTAATAAATAAACTTCAAGTCGTGTTAACAAACTGTAGCCAATAACCGAGTGACTCTTCTTACCCATCTTTTGAAATCCCTCTGAGTTGTTACTTGAAACGATTATCCTGCCAGGCCAATCTATAACTAGCTAAGAACACATCCCCATCTGCAAAAATCAACAATTTCTCCTTAAAACCAGAAAAAAAGTTTATTTTAAGGATTAATACTCCTAAACATATGCTATGCAAAGGAAGGAAAAAAATATTGAAATAGGTCTTACAAATAAAAGACAAGAGAGCATTTGGAAGAAGTTTTGGAAGAGAAAGTGCTTATCCTCAAAAGACTGAAGTTAGGCAAAGGCTGGTCACATATTCAGAGCCTTATACTTCATATAAGTATTATAATTAACATTTTTTTAAAAATCCTTTCACAGTATTTATTTTTTTCCTATTATTCCAGTGTCTCTGCCTAAGAGATGTGTTTCAAATTTCAGTATATACTGGTGATTCTCTAGTTTTAACCAAAATCTGCCAGCTACACTCAATAAAAATTCTGCGGACTTGTCCTCATCATTTCTTTAAAAATATTGAAGCTTCTGAGGCAACAAGTACCCTTATTCATACAGAAATTTCTGAAGGAAGAAATTCAACTTTAACTGGTACTTTAAAAAAAAAAAGTGAGACAATTAATCACACTAAAATCAGAGAAGTCTGACTGACTTCCACCTAGGGCTTTATCTTCCACACAACCAAGTCAATCTTCAGACTTGTGAAAAACTGGTTAGCAAAACTTACCCAGCTCTGCTGCTGTCCGAATACACCCGAGTGACTCTGGACAATCAAAGGCAGTGAGTGTCCTAATTCAGACGACTTGACCTTACGTTTCAGACGTCACTATCTACAAAGAATCAAGTTCTGCTCCCTATACTAATGATAAGACCCATGTCTGCAAGGACGTGCAAGATGCACTAGCTACCAATAGTTATGATTAACTGTACTGAAACTTCAAGGAACAGAGAGACACAGACAAAATGCACATTGTTTTCTAAGCACCACGCTCTGGACTATGCGAATCAGATAACAGAGATTAGACTACAGCTGTTGCCATAAACCAAAGAAAAAAACAAACCTACCAAGACCAAAACAGAACAAAAAAAAAGCCTGCACAGGTCCAAATAAAAATGAAATACACAGAAAACAGGAATTCTCTTTGACAACCAGCCAGCATGGGGATCCTGTGAGGAAGAGGCAGTAGCAAGTTCACTTTTCAAGTATATTTGTCTGCTGAGTATTTCAAGAAAAGTTTTGGCCTGTCCAAATATTCCAAGACCTGGAGGGAAAAATACAGGTTCCTGCCATCTTTGACAGAAGAACCTCATTTCTTGCCCTCTGTCAGAGAAAAGACTTTCTTATGTGAAACCTCTCTAACAGCCATCAAGGTAGAAGAGATAACAGTCTCATCACTGGCCACACAGCATGCTGTCCTGAATTGTCAACTCCATCAGTATCTCAGGTCAGGGAGTATACAGAGACTACAGTGCCTCAGAGGCAGTGCTTGTACACCCACAAACATAATACTCCCTCTTGT
Source organism: Dryoscopus gambensis (assembly GCA_013389985.1). NCBI lineage: Eukaryota > Metazoa > Chordata > Aves > Passeriformes > Malaconotidae > Dryoscopus > Dryoscopus gambensis. Next base: position 39,541 of record WEIT01019271.1, on the reverse strand, counting down.
GACAGGAGGAAAGGAAGCTTAAGAGATAAAAGAAAATACTAGCAAAATCAATACACAGTACACTCGCTGTTTATTCCATGACTGCTACATTAAGTGGTGAAGAACTATCAGTACTGCAAATCTCTTCATACCTGCTTCTCTGGGTTTGGAACAATCACAAAGGAAAATAGAAAAAGTAAGGGCCTTGGTGTTTTCTCTCCTAAGGTTTCCGGAGTAGCATCCAGTGGAAGGGCACTATTGTGTCTACAACTTGCAAGAACACAGCAGCTGGCAAAACTACAGCCTGGTCCTCTCCTGCAACAGACACTCCAACTGAATTATTCAGTGCATTAACAAGGAGGCTTGCAAAAAACATTAACTAGTATATAGTAAAGGAAAGGTTTATTGCAGCCAGGGAAAAAGAAACTGAACTAGCAGGCTTTTCAGGGTTGAAAATCATTATCCTCTGCAGCCAGAACCAACACAGCCCTCTTGAAGTCTCTCGCACAAGAAAAGGATGGCTGAGCACAGTTTAGGACAAAAAAAAACACGACTAGAGTTTTAGTTCCCCTTTGGGACCTGGCTGCATATTCACTCAAAGTTCAATCCAGAGCTTGGGCAGAACCCAAACAGTTTGTTCCATTAAAATCAAGTATCAGTTCACATCTAATACCACACAACTGTGAGTAATCACCAGAAGTGGCACTCCTGCTCCCCCACTCCTTAACCACAAAATATTGCTCCTTTCCTTCAACCAGGCTAACCATCCTGCAGCTGCAGAGGGAGTCAGTTCAATCGGCTCACCCAGGAGCAAACTAAACCCTCAAAAACAAAACAATCAGTCAGTTCAACAAGCTTATCCAGTGGAAAACTAAGGGGCTATACAACTGCTGAATCTGACAGGAGGAGAAGGGATCAAGTTCACAAGGAAACGGGGAACTTGCTTTTTAGCAGACATGCACCATTACAGCATAGGTAGAAATGTAATTTGTTTTTCCAGGATCCAGTAGAGCATAACTTGATCCTGGTCAAGCCCACTGCACACAATCAAAAAAATTAGAAATAATTCCCTGTAGACATTTTAAAAACAAAAAAAACTCCCAGCAGAGTTTTGAAGAAAACTATATATTTGAATATATCATTATCTTGTAGGAAAAGAGGCTTCTATCATGTTTACTGCGGAACACAATGTTCAACCTCTTTGATATCTGTTAACATCCCATAACTTGCAGTGAAGAGTATATTTTAAATTTAGAGGTGCTTCTACCCAAAGAAGAGGAGGGTATAATGAACATCAGGACAGCCACTCTAACATAGCTTATGTTAACCTAAAATACAGTCTTTTCCCCCAGCTACAGAAGTGTATGTTTACATTCAGCTTCAGGCATTAAAACAGAGATTCAAACTAATCCAAAGCGACTTACTCAGCCAAAACAATCCTTAATGATTTTGTATACACAACTAAATATTCAACACATTTGCCAGTCATCTATGGATTTCACTTCTAAAGGAATAACAACTAAACATCCACCCATTCCCTATCAAAAGTCCCACCTTTTGTCAAGGTTTGTTCACTCTACCAACTCATTAAAGCATCCCCTCTGACCGGGAAAGGAGGAAACCCAGACAAACTCATTGCAGAAAACAGGGCTGGGTAACTTTGAAGTTCTTTGAATGGCTCCCTCCACTAAAAGAATCACAAGGCAAAGCCTCCTCAGACTGCAACAATTTGCACAGCTTTCCAGCCTGAGATGAACTCTGGAGTCAGCAAAAAGCCCAGGTGGACTCAGGGCACACACACATAGATGTAGGTGAGGAAAGAGCTGCAAAGTACCAACTGCACAAGTTATACATGTTCTCTTCAGAGAATACATTAAAGGACATATGATCTCCAGCCACATTCTGATTAAGCCATCGATACTACAACACAAAAAAACCCACTTAAGTGGCCAAAGCATGTCAGGTAAGACTGAAGTACACCACTAAAGCTGCAGAGGGTTGACGACCTTTCTGTATTAATCACAACTGACTTGTCTCAAAACCACTGTTCCCTGCTCCTCTTCTGACAATGTCAGCAGGACACTTTCAGAATAGTTAAAGCTTGGGCTGTCAGAACACACAACACTAAGGCTTCCAGTTTGTCAATACTGCCAACTCTTAAGAAACAACAGTTAAAACAAAAAAAAAATTTCACTGGATCACCCCCACTTATCACTACCATTACAATCAACAGCTACTTGTACTCACAAGACGAGCAATGCACACAACAACCAAAACCAAAAAAAAGCTGTTAACTAACAAATGAAAACTTTTAAACCAATTTACTAGGAAAGGTAATCCAGAATAAGCTGTTATCAGAAAATTTATTTTTTAAAAAAGAGTAGAGAAAAACAAATACTGGGAACTGTTGGCTTTGCCTATTAAACTATAGAAATGCCTACTTCAGTTACTCGCTCTGATACGACAGCCAATACCTGAACAGTCCCTAAAATCAATTGCTGTTTCCACAGAAAAACAAACCAAGTAAGAAGATTCAAGTAGAAAACCAGGTGCTCCAAATGACACCAAGAACCAGGTAACACCTGCCAGGACAATACCCAGCACGGGGATTTCTCTTGGAACGGGGAGCTCGGAAACAAGGTGGCACACAGGAAGCAGCGCTGCACACGGGCCATCTCACTGCCAGATCACGAACACATGCTGTGCTTGCACTTTCCCTGCCCCCTCCAGCGTCACCAAACCACTCTCTCCTGGAACAGCTTCCAAAGGAATTCTTTGAATAGAAACAGATACAAGCAAGAGGACTAAAAATAGCTGAGCAGAGACATCCTCACACTTGTGGAAACACACTCAGCTGCACTAAAAAAAAGGCCACCTATTTAATTCACACTAGAATTGACAATGAGGGACAAAGTAGAAAGTGCCACTATTGAAAAGTTTTGGAGGGCAGGATTAATTCAGACTCATGCCGCTCATCAGATCACACTACAACACTCACAACAAAAAGCAACGCTGAAATTACAAGCCACAAGTGACAGAAAAGGAAATACACTCTGTAAGCAGTAAGGCTGTATCTGTAAAATGCGATAGCAAATTTGTGATTTTAGCTTCAGTTTTGGTGGCAACACCAAAGAGCTCAGTATCATTCCCACACCTGTACAGAGCCCAACCCTTGAACTAGACACCAAGGGAAGACCACCAGCACAAATCAGTCCTTGTGATATGTTCATATATTCAGAAGACCAAAGAAAACCAGGAGTCTCATTGAAAAACAATCTTTCAAATAAAGCAAAATATTCCAGAACACCTTTCTATATTTTTGCCCCAGATTATGATATTTCTCAAGATTCATCTTAGGCAGGAGTATCCACCAAAATAAAAAAAAGGCACTTTTTTTGCAGTGACATATGCGACTCTGAATATAAAGTTTCAGAAGGAGGAAAAGAAATAATAGTTTGTAAAGCAGTGTTAACCATTTCGTTTTCTTCACATAACATCTTAATGAAAACCATCAGCCATTTGGCTCAGTTTAGCTTTTCAAAAACACTTTGAGAAGTGAGTGAAATCCTTTTACAAACTTACTGTCAGGTGCTCAGAGACAAGAAACAACCGAAACAGCACAAAGAACTGAAAGCCATTTTTCTGCCACCTCTGGATTACTCTTTCTACAGTCTCAACCATTGTTACCATTTTGTCTAGCTTCAAACAAGCAGGTTGAACAAGTTCCCTATGTAAATCCTCATTTTAACTTGCTTCAGTCAGAAAACTTGGTTTTACCCCAAACTTTCCCACTTGATTTTGAGCATTATTTTCCTCACAATTACAGCTTCTCAACTACGTGTCATTTAAATTCACTTATTCCATCATTCTAGAATTCATGTGAGGTCAGGTCTATCTTATCTGCACCAAAATAATATCAAACTATCGACAGAGATGAAGGATTAACTATCTTTACAACCTCAAACTCAAAACATGCTAGAAAGGAGCAGGCAAATAAAGAGCCCTCTATGCAGAATTCAAATCTAACAGCAGGAATACAGTCATCCAGGCTGTTCTCACCCTTAGGTTAAATCAAAATTAAATTCATCTCTCACTTCTTAAACTTTCTGAAGAAAATACCAAAGAGACAAGGTGCTCACATAAAGTGTTAAACTGCCCAAAGTTTTACTGCATTTAATTCAGTATTTACTTTCTCTCTAACATAAATGGGGTGAAGAACGACCCGTAAGCTTCTTCTAGGACCCACAGCCACTGTTCCAACTCCATCTGCACCTTTTCCTGCAAATCTGGTCTGACTTAAATGTTTGTGTTTTCTGCCTCTCTCCTCCACCACTTCTTTCTGAGCCAAACTAGCTCACAACAAAATTAACAAAAGGGCAAGAGTAGTATTTTCTTTTTAAGTTTGCAAAATCCGAAGTATATAGAGGTTTTCTTCAAAACTTCCTTCCTAATGTTAGCCCATTTAAAAATTCCTTTTCACATTAATGTATTCCCTTATATTCATAAAGTTAACATGCCCTTTTATAATATTTTTGTATTCTGAGTTAGTTGAGTAGAGCATAGTAACGAATTATAGCCCCCGATTCCACACAGGTTTATATACTGTGCAAGACAATATTAAAATGCCTAAGCATTAAATCTGTTTTCTAAAACATTCCAGGAAGATAGTAGCCAGCTGTCCATTTTACCACTGAAAGACCAAGCACTTTCCTGCAAGATGAAGTTACTCACTTTTGAAATAAAATTGACTTCTACTCTACACATCTTAGCTCCTGAAAGAGCTTTTATACTGTATTTTTTATATACTGCATTTATACTAACTGTACACCTCACCCTCAATACACATGTGAATTCTGAGACCACACCTGGAATACACATTTTGCTACCTGCAGCGTTCAACTCTAGCAACAGCATTAAAATATTACAGGTACCAGCTACAGAGAGCATACCGCACCTATAAAAACTTCAACAAACAAATGGTTTGACATTCTTGAATTTAATCAAGACATTCTTAACGACAATCTTGAAAACCATTTCAGCAGCAGATGTGTTGTAAACATCAGTTTCCCAAAGCAAACCAAAGCTGTATGTACATAGAAATCATGCAAAGGATGAGCAAGGAATAACCAAGGTAAGATATTACAAGTTCTAAAAATTGCATTACAAACTTAAGTAACAGCTATTTTATACACAGTAATAATTCTCAGTCATTTACAGAGTGTTGTTTAAAAATTCTAGCACAGCAGGGGGCTGTTAAGCACACTTGCTGAAAAAACCAAGATGACACTAAATAAATTCAGAAACCAATGGTAGGCAAGTTTAAAATGCAGAACAGTATGATGCTTTAAATGTGTTCTCAATTTAACACGATTATTTTTCAAGTTCAATGAGTACATTGTCCAAAACATGGCTTTTTGAAAACTAGTAAGAACATGAATCAGAAGAATTAAGCGAAAATAAAATTTTAGAAGAATGCAACATGCCTTCTCTGATCAGAGGAAAAAGTACAAGAGACAGCATCCACCTACAATCAGCAGAAAGTAAACGGCTAAAAAGCTGCTCATTGTCTCACCTTCAAAACACTGAAACTTGCTGTTCTGCAGGGGTTTAGGGTAGTTTTTTTGAAAGTATACAAGCCTCATTTAAGTAGGTACCGTCCTTTTGGTTCCTCCAGGTTTTGATGTCCAATATTAGAAAAACCATACTTACTGACCCTGTTGCTACGCTCTAAAACTCTTAAGGAAGCAGGTGTTAGCATGACCTTAGTTCTGATATTCAAACAAACACTGCCATCAAGTCTGAGTTTTTGAGATTTGTTGGAAGATACTGTGAGCTCACAGCTACATCATGGGAATTTCTTTGCAGGATCAAATGCAAGGGACTGATAGAATGGGATAAAACAACTCTCAATACACTGCATTTAAACCATGCAGAGTACACATAGAACTGCTGAAAACAGCAACTTGAAAGAGCAGAATTTTTACTTCCACTTATTCATGAAAGTGCATTTGAAGAGTTGCAAATACCTCCAAGAAAAACATTTTGTGCTCTTTTCAAATTTTATTTTGCCAGAAAAAGTAGAAGGGAAGTAAAAAGCATGTTTAAAGGAATTATCTCATTCTAAGAGTGAGAGACGTAACTTTCCTTAAAACCGTTCTAAAATCTCAAATGGTGTATACAGAACAAAAAAAACCCAGAAAATTCCTAGTACACACAGCACCAAGTGTAAGGCCTTCCATATCTGAGATTTTGTTAGACTTTAACGTGCATTCTAATAAGCAAGCACATTTGAGAACACAAACCTTTGTTTGCTTGATTTATCAGTTCCTACCAAACTCAAATGAGGAATAAAACAGAGCCCAAAGAATGCAACGACGCTAAGTAAGAAGAAAAACTAGGATGAAACCTGGTGAATCAAAAAAAATTAAAAATCAACCTTACAAACTAATGTGAACACACTAGAGGCTGTAATTTTACTTCAG
>WEIT01019270.1:8527-26188 GCA_013389985.1 Dryoscopus gambensis | reverse complement strand
TGGAAAAGACCCTTAAGATCCTGAAGTCCAACACTTCTCTCAGCCTTCCTTCCTACATTCCTGCCTCCCTCCCTCCCTTCCAGCTTTTATTTCTTCTCTTCTTTTGCCAAACACTTCCTTTTAATTTAATCTATTTTTGTTCTCTTTCTTACCTTCTATATTCCCATGTTCTTCCCCTACTCCTCTTTTCTCATTTCCTTCCCATTCAGTGTCTCCTCGTTTTTTTCAAATATATACCTTAGGCCATGGAGAACAGCACACCACATTCAGCTTGTGCCTTTGTCATTATTTACATGAATTCTTAAGATACAAATCCCGTGTGGATTTTTGTCTGTCTTCTCTTGTGCATTTCTTCTGTGTTGTTGATTGTCTGAAAAAGTGTGTGCCAGAAGCAGGGTAGGCACTGTGTTTCTTTTTCTCTGCATGGACATCCTTTACTGTTGAGTTTAAGGGATTTTTTCAACTTAAAGGCTTCTCCAAATCATAAATACATCTTTCTACGTGGTTGATACTTCATTCACTCTACGACTGTGATTTGTTCAAGTTATGCCAGCCATGACCTTACTCTTTTTATCTTTCTTCAGCAGGATAATTCTGTCTCACTCCCTCTTATCTGAAATAGGCTCACTGTGAATTTTTTAAGACACCTCTGTCAAACTGAGTCCATGTCACATACAAGCAGTTTTTAAATTAGAGCAGAAGGAAGATTTGTGTTCTGGAATGCTGCAGAAGGACAACTGCATAAAACTTTCATGAATGTAATTTAACATGTTTAATGTGATATGTAATGTGAAGTTGTGAAGCACTGTAATGGGAAAGATATTCAGGATTTGTAATTTTTAAAATAACATTGCAATATTAAAAGTATCCATATGTCCTCTGTATACTTGTATATTAGTAAAAAATGTTAGTTTTTTCTGTATCAGCTTTCAGATATATTCTACAACTAAATGTTTTATTTACACAGATATGACGTTTGAGAAGCCTTGTGGAGGAAAAACCAACTATCATTACAAGGCTCTAATGTTCTTTAGCTGTGCCTCCTAGTTTTATTTCTACAATGTGCTTGTAATCTAGCTGCTATCCTTTTGTCCCTGAATGTTTTTTAAGCAGTGGAGGTGATTCATCATTACAAACATTTTCAAAGATATCCTTAGGGAGTTGTCTTGGTCTTTATGTTTTCTTTGATGCTGGAGTTGGTATGCTTTAGTATAGTGTGGCATATTTGACTGTTTCAAACCCACCATATGCTTGACTATCCAATGTGTCATTATCCTAGCCTGCACTGGTGAAAACATTCTATAGTCATAACAGGATATACATTTTATATGTATATAGGGTAAATGTTTATTCTTAACACTTTACAGGACAACAGCAGCTGTATATTCAAAAACTTTTTCAGTGAAAGATAAGAATGAGCATACATCAGAGTATTGCATACTGTTGACATTTACAGGAGAGAATTGATCTTGTGTTCTTCAGTGACTGCTTGTGAAGAAAAGGACAGAAAACATGTTGGTCTCCTGTCCTGTGAAATATCGGTAGAATGTTGATATTTCAATTATATCTGCGTATCTGTATTGTCCTTTATGGATGGATGGCAAGAGAGGCTAAGCAGTCTCATGGCTTGTCTTCTTTTACTTGGCACACAGCTTAGCTTTTGGATCTGAGAGGGATTACCTGGCCAGTTCTGGGCCTGAAGGCAGCTGTTCCCTGCTGAGAATGGCAGGCTGCAGAGCAGCCTTACACAACACACAGCTCTTACTCTTATACAAAGGTAGTTGGATTCCAGTGCGTGCATGGCGTGGACTGCAGTAGCTGCTTAGCTTAAAATGGGCAGGTTCATTGATTGTGCAATGTGAAGCTTGCAGGACTGAGTACATAAAGTTATATTGAAAGCTTTCTTCGTGCAAGAAGAAAAGATGAGTTGAAAACTATGTAGTGCTCTGTTCCCAGCTTAATCTTTGGCTGAGAATGAGATCGGTTTGTCAACCACAGTTAGAGCAAGATTTGGTGCTTGGTGAGAAATAAGTATGTTTTGTAACGTTGATTGACTTCTGTTTAGAAGTATGTGTATTTGTAGTTCTCACAAACAAACAGACTTTTGTCTAGGCTTAATGTGCCGTATCTGAAAAACTACCTGAGAAAAAGAAACATTTTATAAAATATCTGGAGCAGGCCTTGCACTGTGCAGTAGATTGATGTTGGGTAACAGAAAGTCACAGATTTCTTAGTGCTGCATCTGTCTTACATCTCAAAAAGTATACAGCTATGAATAAACAGCAGGAATTCCTACAAATGTCCTGGTAAAAAGTCCAGAAGTGTTTTAATTAAAACAGTCTGAGGAATCTTGCAGCAAGTCAGTTACAGAAGACTTTGTGACAATTTAAAGGCCCCTTTTCTTTCAAGATCTCACAGTCTTATTATGTGCTTCAACTTACAAAGGCTTCCTGGTGGCCCAGCATGTCTGAACATGTTTTGCCCTTGCTAGACAGCACAGCTGGTACCAACCCAAGAGCAACCTCTCCCATCAAAGGATTTTTTTTCAGTGGGTGACCTTCATGAAGAATGCTTCCTACTGATTTAAAAGAAAACTTTTCTGGCACAGAATTTCAAAACAGTGTGTTTAAAATTCTACTTCTAGGGTGTATTAAAGTATAATCTTCTTAGGTTGTTTACAAATTAAGAGGACGGTAAATTGTTCTTTACATTCTGTGTGTTTTGAAGAAGATCACTATAAGACTGTGGCAGAGCCAGGGTACTTAAAATTATTTGAAGAAGTTTGAGAGTCCTGTTAGACTAGATCCTACTTTAAGTAATAATCACTTGAATTGTTATATTAATTTTGAAGGACAAACATTGTCTCATGTTTCCTTCACAACTAATTTAAGTTGTAAAGTAGGTATGCTTTTAATGGATTAATTACGACGCTGGACACACGGGAGCTCATCCTCCAAAGACGTGCATACACGGCAATGCTCAGCTTGGTATTTACAAGTTACATATGCATTACATTACACAATATGCCTATACATATTCATTATCTGTCTCCGCTTTGTATTATAATTAGCTGAAAAGTCATTAGCATTTTAATGCGCCTGCGCCCTGCCGCCTGGTGGTCGTGGGCCGGGGTCTCTGGGATGAAGTAAAGGTCTTCCTCAGGCTCAAACTTTTTACCCCGCTTCCTCGCACATGCTCTCGAAATTTCTGGTCCAAGTCCAAACTCCAGGGCTGGTTCTAGCTGGTTCCAGGATCTGAAACCAGGACCTGGAGTCACGGTCTCTACCTCTTATCAATGGCCCTACATCCTCCCACTTCTGCTTGGCAAGCATAATAAGTATCGAGCAAGCAACAGACATTGTCTAACAAGCAGCTGCAAAATTTAGCAATACCGGTAATGCCCACAATAAGCAATTAACCCTTAAATCCTAAAGCATGTATCATGGGGAAATGAAAAAGGCCTAAAATCTTTACAACATCAACAATTCTTTGATTCTGTAGTAACAGTCTGTATCTATGGCATATTATACTTTCTTCTTTCTTCTGTATTTTTTCTGTGAACATTATCATGTGGTTGTGAAACTGCTTTCTTCCTTTCCCTTCCCAGGCAAGTCCTACAACCAAACAGAGCACTTACTAATTTTCAGTCTCTAAAATCTACTGAACAGTTTGCAAGAGAGAGAAAGGACGGCTAGTGTCAAACCAAGCAATCCAAATCTAAATGGCATCATTAGGGAGCTACTAGAATAAATCATGTTTAACCAACCTGATTGCCTGGGTTGAGGGAATGATGGAATCTGTTGATGGGGTTAAGATAGCAGATGTCATTTACTGCCATCTTAGCAAGGCTTTTGAAACTGTCCCACCTTATTCTTGTATCCAGCTCAGGACTTTATGATTTGGATGGGTGGACAACTAGATCGGTAGAAGTCTGGTTTGATGCTCAGACTCATGGGCAGTTGGTTAATGAACTGGTGAAGAGTGAGGTACTGAGGGGTCTGCTCTGTGACCTGTCCTGTTTAATGTCTTTGTCAGTGGGGTTTGAGGACACTCAAACCAAGTTTGTAGATGACACCAAACAGTGTGTGTGGTACCTGTTGATGTGCTGCAGAGCAGAGCCAGCCAGTCATAGAATCATTTAGGTTGGAAAAGACCTACAAGATCATCCAGTCCAACTGCCCACCTGGCACTGCCACTGCAACCCCTAAACCACTAAATCCATCACCAGATCTAGACACCTCTTGAACATATCCAGGGATAGGGACTCTGCCACCTCCATGGGCAACCTGTTTCAGTGCCTGACCCCTTTAGCAGTGAAAAAAAAAATTTCTTTTCTTTTCTGGTATAATAAAGTCTTCCTGATAGTTTCTATAGAGTTAGAGAACTTAAAAAGCATTCCTTCCTTGCCTTCACAGACCTTTGTATTGCTGAAAAACCCCTGGGTTCTGTATGCAGCAGTGACTGTGCAGGACTTGAGACTAGAATAGAAAAGGCCCCTGTTTAAGGCTGGGCAGTTGAGAATGCTTTAAGTATTGTTTTTTCCTTGTTCATGCTTTGGGATGTTTTGTTTTTCAGTAGTTTGTATTCGTTACAGACCCAGTTGATATTTCATTGTTGCAGTAAATATGAAGTTTTTACGAAATCGCTAATGAGACAAGGCCCACTACTAGAATTCATTTGTGTCATTTTATGCTCGGGTGTGTCTTAATCTTGTTAGGTAAGTTTCATTTTCCAGGGACCAGCTTGCTTTAATCAGGCTTTTTGTTTGTTTCTGTTATTTCCATGCATTAAGAAGATTGGTCTCCTGTCTTATTCAGGAAACCAGCAACAAGTCAGGCTGTTAACAGAGCATACTACAGCATAGCAATGACAGCTGTTTTTCTGTATGTATATTCAGAAAACCCCGCCTTTGCTTGCAGAGCTTGGCTCATCACAGGCCATGCTGTTGGGAATGGGGCAGAGACAGACTGTCTAATTCTAAGTCAGTTGTTGTCATAAAAGAAGTGGACAGGGTCTTTTCCAGAACAAGGCATAATTTTCCTGCTGCTGAGCTATGGCAGAATTTGGAGGCTAAAATAAACTTGAAATCTTTAAAGGAATTACATTTGCTGTGTAAAAGTTCACGAAATGCAAGAAGTCACCGTATCTGATCACTGTGCAGTCTCTTCATCCTACTGATGAGAAGTTAACTTACTCTATAGGCATATGAATGCTAAAATAATAATGAAAAGTGGTTTTTTTTATCTCAGCCAGGAAGGGCATGAATAACCCTAGGGATTACTGCAATACATCTGGAGAGCATGGCTGCATGCTTTCCAGCTGGTTGGACTTTTCTTCATTACTACTGTGAACTCTGCAATCAAACCTTGTTCTCTGTGGATATACAGCACATATGTGTGCAATTTGTCACTGGAACAGGATTTCCAGGGAAGTGATTGCAGCACCAAGTCTGTCAGAGTTAAAGGAGCATCTGGACAATGATCTCAGTTGTATGGTTAATTGTTAGGTCATTGTACGTGGAGCAGGGAGTTGGACTTGGTGATCCTTATGGGTCCCTTCAAAACTGAGGTATTTTACGATTCCAATTTCACCTCACAAGGACTCTAAGCACTATGCCAGCTGGTTTTATTACGTGAAAGACAAAAATCTGTTGGGGTATGTTGCTGCCAAAGCACATCTCCTTCTCATTATACGTACAGAAATGTGTGTGTTTGCTAGTTGCCTGTAGCAAAGCAGCTTTTGTCTCTTTCTTTATCCTTACTTCTAGTCCAGCCATAGCTGAATACTGTATATGTCAACAGCTGTTTCTAATCATTCTATTAGAGCTTGTGCGAAAAGGACACTGAGGTTTTCATAAGGCATGGAGTCACAGGCACTCTGTCCTGAAGGTTATACTTCCTTTGGGAGTTGACTCTTGAAACATTTACAAAAGAGGGTGCGAAGTTATACATTTTGGATCTGAATCTCAAACTGATGACTAAAGCAACATGAGACAGCATTTGGTGTGGAACATAATGATGAGTACACCTGTTAACATCCCACACACTGAGGAAAACAATCCCATAATAAGAAAGTTACACAGACTGCATCTTGTGCAAAGCTTTCCAGTACATTTGTAACCAAGAGAAACAGTTGGAAACAACATTAGTTGCTGTAATACATTTTGTTAGAAGTTATCAGAGTTGTAAGTTTAGGTTTGTGGAAAACTGCACTTCAAAGGAAATTACGGCATTTTCACAAACGTGCTTATTATACCTGGAGGGCTGTGTTATTTATGTGAAAGCGAAGATATGTTGCCCATATGTATTGTTTGTGACTGTCATGCATAAATAGTTTTGTATCCTAACTGGTTTGACCGGGAACCCAGTGAGAATTTTCATGTTTTCATCACTTTTATCAATTGTTGTTGCTTCTCGCTCCGTCCACCCCCAGCCCCGGCGGGGCCGCAGAGGCGGCGGAGGCCGGTCCCGGCGTGGCTCGGAGGCGACCCCCGCNACTTTATCGTGTTACCATTGGGGTTCCTGAGTGTCTGTTTCTTCACAACGGACTCTGATTTGTTTTGTTGTATTACCCTCCCGTTCCTGTTCCTCTCCAGGTCTCTCTCAAAAAGGAGAGAGCTGGGCTTAAACTCCGCCTTTTCCTTCATGCTGTCTTGAGAGTGAGGTCCTTGCTGAGCTGGCTCTTGAAATAAAGCAAGGATATGGACAGATTCAGACTCTTTTACTTTGCTTCCACTGGGATCCTGCAGCAGAGCTTCTAGCTAATGCCCAGGACTTGGCCAGTGACCACCGGGAGTGCCTTATCATCTTGTAAGGTGACTAGAGTCTCCTCAGAGTGGTTCCCGCAGCTAAATCTGGGAGAAATGCTCACAGGGAAAACCCACAAATTATATCACTCATTTGAGTTTACAAGAAGTATGGTCTTCGTTGTTGATGAAACTTACTATAGTTTCTAACTAGCATTTATTACCACTAAAGCAATATCACGAGGTTGCCAAAATATTATAGTGTGAACTAAGCCATAGTCTGTAAATTTCCTTAAAAGATTGCTCTTTTTTGTTTATTTCATTTGGCACTATGGGTCTGAGGTATAGTTTATGTAGTTATGGATGGTTTGACTAGCTTGCAGAATCTTTCTGTGATTCTAGAGAGGAATAATATAGATATAGCAAAGCCCCCGTACACTTACTGCTGAGTTGTATTAGGAAGTTCACTTAGTCATAGATTTATTTGTATATTGTAGAATTAAGTTATTTAGCAGGTGCTCCTGACTGGCTGATCACTCATTGCTGGAGTAGTCTGCTCTGTTGTTTTATCTCTGCAATCATCCACAGTCATATTTTTCTCAGTATCTTTCCTCCCAAGTTCAGATTGATTTCTTAGAGAAGATGGAACATAATGGGACCATAGGGATAGCTCCTTTGTGGGCCAGTCAGCAATGGTTGTCAGCCCTTGGGTAGTGGTCCACACCATCTCTGAGGTCTTGAGTCTTCCAGAATCAAGAGCTAATTCTACACCCCTCTTAGTTAGCAGAATATTGAGTAGATTGCTCTTCAAAAACACAAGAAATTGTTGTCTAAAATCAAATTAATATGGTCTCAGGAACACTGCTGTGAGCTTTTAGATCTCTAGGAGTACTTTCTTATGTCCCTATCAGGTACAACTAAAGATCTGTTCACTTCTTTTTGTCAAATCTCTGCACAAACATGGTTTCTTTTTCTCCTCCATCATTTAGAAATGCTTAAGATGTTTGATTCATTCTTGCTTTTGCCAATTTGAGGATTTTACTGTCATTGTTATGAGTCTGTGAGCTGTATGCTCCTTGTCCATTTTCAATCTGATTTTGCTTCTTTGCGAAAATTGTCTTTGCAGTGGGTATCACTCAGCCAGCATAATTAGAGAGCTAATTGAGGTTATTGTAGCTCACTGAAATGACGTATTAGTAGGCTGTCCTGCTGCGTTTACTGTAATGATAATTAACTGCAGCTTGAACTAATCCATCAAACCCTTCCATTTCTATCCTTACAGCCACCATTTAAAGTGAGATGTATCAAGGCCCACATGTCGTATATTTCAGAGAACTTTGTTATTTTTATCAGATCAATCAATTCTTTGTTTCACTGGAAAGAGTTGTGGAAAGCCTGGCAGTATCTTTTCTAGAAATTCTTCAAATGAATCATTCAGCACCTTAAAATTTTGTTAGTAATGAGTGGATAAGAGTCTTGGCAATGCTTCAGCATGTCTCAAAGTATTTCCATACCTGAGACAAAATGGGCAAGGAGTCTACTGTGTTTCCCCGGTGCATGTTGCTTATGCCTCAGAGCTGTTTTACGTGCTCCTTATTTAATTACCTATCTTTTAAACGTTACCCTGTGACTTGAAAGAGTGCTGAAAAGTCACCCCAAGTGAGTGGAATCCATATGGGCAGAGTCTCAGTGAAGGAAATTAATTTCTTAACATTCAGTAGCTGTTCTAGAAGGTTTTCTTTCCTCATGTGGATATGACAAACTGACTTTCCTCCTGCAAGCTTTGAAGTCCATCTCAGCTACAATTAACTTGGCAGTGATGACTGGTACTTGGTCAAGCTAGTAGGTTTGATGGACTTCAAGTGCAGTATTAGAGTTTTTCCTCTAGAAAATAGAATTTTCCTCTTGGTACTTCTGTTTAAAGACAAAGGAGGAGTCTGCAGGGGCTAGGCAGGAAGAATCCATGCAATCTGTAATCTCAGTGTGGGTAAGCCTCTCAGCTAGCTGTAGTTATACTGCAGAATAGTTTGGCTTCTTTACACAGTGTGCCCATAGTATCCTGTTTTTCTGTATAGATCAAAACAGTGATGAGAAATCAGAAGCAAGAGGACGAACCCATCCGATTTGTACTTTGAAATTACTTCTTCCCTCCTTTTAGAACAATAAACATTCCAACTTATCTTTATTTACACAGACCTATTCACCTTGGCATCATTTTTTCCCCCTCTTCATAGGGAGTGGTCTGTAAGGTACTGAATTTGTTAGCAGATGTCTTGGAAACAGCTCTTGCAGTCCACATAACTAATCTTGCTTTATAATGGGTGTTTAATACTCAGTAAAGCAAAATAGTTGACATTTTCCTCTTTGTACCAGTTCAGCAACATAATTAAGCACATTTAACTTTTGGACTCGTGAGAACCCCTAGAGATTTGAATGGAAATAAGAAAGCCTTTTGTAAAAGTTTATTAAAAAAATTGATGGAGAATATAGAAAAAAAGAAGATCTGCACAGAAGTATTGGTTTTTTATTACTTCTTTGTTTTTTATTTTCATCCATTTTATTATGTACTCATTTCTTTCTGGCACTGAGCCCTTCTATAAAACACTTGTTGTCCTGGAAAGGAGAAATTGAAGCTGTGCTGTGATTGAGTCAGCATCCCCCAGCACAAACCTCCTGGGCTGCTTCTCTTCATAAATCTCAGTGTGGGTGGCATGCTGAAACTGGGCCAGAAGGACATAAGACATGGAAGGGGAAGAGTTCTCAAGAACGCAACTCAGAAGATGGGGTTGCATATCCACAGACAGTACTGTAGTGTGAAATCATGTAAAGCTTGTGAACATTCTGAGCACTGCTGCAGTTAAGGAAGATAACAGATTCACCAAAGCCTGAATTACAGCTTCTTCACACATTGCAGTGTTTTATGTGGAAGCCTGGATAAGCCCATATTTCTACATGGTATCATGTAGATAGTGCAAGGATATTCTGTGGAGTCGCACTGTCTGTGTGTTTGTGCCAGCAAAGCACCAAACCTGGCTTGTGAAGGAGACCAGCCAACAGGGGCACAGTGCCACACTGATGAGTCCAGACTGCTTCCTGCTCAACAGATAACTCCTTCACTCTGAGGTGACAGGTACCTGCACCATGCTCCATTGCTCCATGTAGCATTTAATATTTCCACCTGCAGAGGAGCCTAAGATGGGTGAGTATCCAGCAGGACTTAAATAACTAGTCCTCTTCTCCCACAAAAATTTTGGCTACGAACTTTGTAGACCTGTCCCTGAGAAATGCTGCACAATTTTTCTGATCTCCTTTCTTGTTTATTCTCATCTTGTCATGTCTGTGTTTTCCCTCACACACAGCAGAAAATAACACTATTATAAATACCATATTTAAAATAAACACTTGCTCTTAGCAAACTCAGTCCAGATACAGGCATTCAGGTTGACAGTCTGGGTTAGTTTTAAACACAGTGGATTTGTTCTAAATTTTATCATTTAGGGGAAAAGAAAGAACAGATAAGTGTCAGTAATGTATTAAGTTCGAAAGGGTAAACTTATTAATAGTTCGGAAAAAGAATTTTACAATTAACTTATTCCTAGTAAAAAGTAACTGAGAGTCATTTCTAGCAGTTAAAAGTGAATTCAGTTAAGATCTGATTCCATTGTTTGTAATGAGAGCACAAATATTTCATCTGAAATTAAGGGTTTTGCATTATGACTGAATTAACTTTTCTTTTAAAAAAAAGCAGGAATATTGGTTTTTTGCCTGACCTAACAATGTATTTAATACAAGGTGAACAAGACTGTGCTCTTTAATAACTCTACTCATAGCGAACACCACTGAGTCAGTATTTACTCAGTTAAATTTTATTATTATTGTAGCAAAGGCTGTTGTCTAGGAGTTGCATCCATTTCTGATTCCTTTTGCTCCATGCTAAAATCTGTGCCATGATTTTTTTTTAAAGCTGACAGAAGAGATTTAAGTTGTGATGTTTTTTATTTTCTGGAGGCTGCAAGGAATTGTGTGTTTTGTAGTCTGACCTACCATGCTTTCATGCTGACAGCGCTATCCATACCGCAGTAGTCTGACTGAGCAGAAGCAGATGCCACAGACTTATTGGCCAGTTTCATGTCTGAAGTAAGGGGCTTCTCATAAAGTCCATGGTGGGATTTTTTTTAGGGCTGTATTTCCTTGACAGGAGGGATAGCTCTCAGTTTCTATATGTACAAACTTCAATTAAATTGAATTAAACATTTTGCTCTTCAGAGAATTGTTTTCTCCTGTGGAATCTCATTACTAGAACTCTGTATTATCATCCAGATTTCAGAGAGGAACTTACAAGCCAAAATTGTACTCAAGGCCTTAAAACCTAGGCCTGCATATGAGGACTCCATCAGTGTAACTTCCTAAAAGTGATTTTACTTTCTAGAAAGCAGATTCTTTAATTGTTCACAGTGCTCCTAAATTTGGGATGGTAACAATCTCACTATGATAACATGTATGTAACTTGTGTGCTCTTGATAGTTTCAACATGGGCAGTAATTTCATAGCTTGATCACTACAACAGTAACCTATTTGCAGCACCTCCAAGTGTGGAGTGATAAATCCCAGCTTTGCATGCCATCTGCTTCATGTATTTTTTTGAAGGTGCATTTACCTATCCCTGTTCACCAGTGAGATCTGCATCAGTGGCAGTTCACTCCATTGTAAAATAGTGAGGCTAGGCTAAAGTACAGTGTCCATAAAAAAGTATCCTTGCACCTCCTGCCTGTGGTGGACAGGATTATGACATTAGATTTGAAGGCAAAGGCAGACTCAGCAAGGAGCTGTGCTGGCTATTTTTACTTTGACCACTTAACTCCCTGAAGAGACAGTAGCTTTCTGCAGTCCTTTCTCAGAGATCCAGAGCAGAGCTGTGCTGCAGCTGTTGGCCTGCTTACAAATGCATTTCAGTTCTGCAGTGCTCTCCTGGCTCTGCATCTGGCTATGGAGTTAGGCATATGAGTTTAGTTTAACCCTCTGGGACTGAATCAGAAAGTTGCCTGTTGGGATTGGGACACAAATTAGTTTCCATTATTTTGTAAAGTGTCTCAAATACTTTTAAAGGTGCTGTCCTTTTTGTGTGTTGCACAAGGTGCTTGTAACATTTGACTGAGGTACTACAGAGCCTATGTAGGAAAACTTGATGATACGAAATACGGAGCTGTGTGTTCACACCATGACACACAGGTAGCAGCAAGGAATATGACTGACTGCAAAGCCTTGCTTTGGGTATTGGGGAACCTGAGTTCCCTGATGATTGTTTTAATCATCCTTGTGACAGTGCAAGTCTGCTCCTAAGGGAAACAGATTAAATCCAAGGAATTTGAAGGGCCCAAAGGGTAATACTGAGTTTTGAGTTTGTGTGGTTTAGAGGTTTAATGTTGCGGTCGAGCTTGCAACTTTCCCTGGGAGACAACCCGAGCCCGTGGAAGAATCAGGGACACGATATTGCGTGGATGTTCATGGATGTTCTTTATTCTTCTCTCCCAGCCTCACAGCATGGTGGCCTGGCCCAGAGTTACTCCCCTCCCGCCAGGCCCAATCTATCCAGGCCCCGGGGAACCTGAACAAGCCAATGGGGACAGGACTTGCATGCATGTGACCAGGGAGCAGGGGGAGGGGAACCAGGGGGGAGAACCCAACAGTTTAAAGCCAAGTGTCTGACTTTCCACACAATATTCCTTGGGTATGGTGGTGGTGGTGCTGAGCATGAGTTCCCTGTAGCTCAGTTTCTAGTATGCATGTATGGTTGCTGTGTATTACAAGACACAAGCCAGGCAGATTGTATTCAAGGGGGTTTGTTAGATCAAACTGAGCAAAGGAGAAGCATTACTGGACCGGGACCAGTGCACGTGACCTCATTAGAGAGGTTAAGGTTGGAGACTGACCGGAATGTAGCGACCATGCGTGGGTTGAGTCCATGATCCCAAGGAACATCAGCCTGGCAAGGAACATAGTCTGGACGCTGAATTTTAGAAGAGCAAACTTCCAGTCATTTAAAGAATTAGTGAATGTCATCCCCTGGAAAGCTGTCCTTGAGGATTGAAGAGCAGACCACAGCTGGAAACTCTTTAAGATCACTGTTCTTTGAGCACAAAAGCTTTCCATCCCAGTGTTTAGGAAATCAAAGAGTGCAGGACAGAAACTGGCATGGCTGAGCAAGGATATGCTTCTCAAACTGAGGAATAAGAAGGAAGTGCATAGCTGATGGGAGCAGGGATAGGTGACCTGGGAAGAGTACAGAGGTACAGTTTGGATGTGTAGGGATGGGTCAGGAAGGCTAAGGCGTAGATGGAGTGGGACTTGCCAAGGGATGTGAAGAATAACAAGAAAGGATTCTCTAAGTACATAGGTCAGAAAATAAAAGCCAGAGAATAAATGCCATGATAAATGAGAAGGAAGAACTGGTGAAAACAGATACGGAAAAGTCTGAGGTGCTCAGTGAGTTCTTTACTCTGGTCTTCACTGGCAGTCAGGCTTTCCACATC
Source organism: Dryoscopus gambensis (assembly GCA_013389985.1). Taxonomy (NCBI): domain Eukaryota; kingdom Metazoa; phylum Chordata; class Aves; order Passeriformes; family Malaconotidae; genus Dryoscopus; species Dryoscopus gambensis. The sequence continues at coordinate 12,913 of WEIT01019270.1, read as the reverse complement.
TCTCAGGTCCCTGAACCACGTGGGGGCTGGGGGAGTACAGTTCCCATCACTGACAGTGAAGAGCAGGTATGAGACCACTTGGTGAGGCTAAATAGGCACAAGTCTATAAGGCCTGATAAGATGGCCTCCAGGATCCTGAAGGAATTGGCTAATGTTGTTGCCAAACCATTCTCCATCATATTTGAAAAGTTGTGGTGGTCACCTGGAGACTAGAAAAAATGAAACATCACTCCTATTTTTAAAAAGGGAACAAAGGAAAACAGGGGGAACTACAAACTGGTGAGCCTCACCTCCGTGCCTGGGAAGATCATGGGGCAGATCCTCATGGGAGCATTAAGGCACATGCAAGACAAGGAGGTGATCCAAGGCAGCCAGCACAGGTTTACTAAGGACAGATTGTGTCTGACCAGCCTGGTGGCCTTGTATGATGCAGTGACTACAATGGCTGACAAGGGAAGACCCGACAAATGTCGCATACCTAGGTTTGTGTAACGCCTCTGACATGGTCCCACATGGCATCTTATCTCTGAACCAGGGAGACATGGATTTGATGGATGGACTATTCAATGGATAAAGAATTGGCTGGATGGACACAAACAGAGAGTTGTGGTCAATGGCTCTATGTCCAGGTGGAAGCTGGTGAGGAGTGGTGTTTCTCAGCGCTCTGTCTGGGGACCGGTGCTCTCCAATGTCTTCATCAATGACATCAACAGTGACATCGAGTGTACCCTCAGCAGGTTTATAGATGACACAAAGCTGAGCAGTGCAGTTGACACAACAGAAGGAAGGGATACCATCAAGTATCTGGGAAAGTTTGAGAAGTGGGTCCATGAGAACCTCATGAGGTTCCCATGAAGTTCAACAAGTCCAAGCACAAAGCACTGCACGGGGTCAGGGCAATCCCAGGTACACAGGTACAAACGGGGAAAAGAATTCATTGGGAGCAGCCCTGAGGAAAAGGACTTCTGGGGGTTTTGGGGGATTAAAAGCTGGACATGAGCTGGCAATGTGTGCTCACAGCTCAGAAAGCCAATTGTGCCCTGGACTGCATCATAAGAGGGGTGGCCAGCAGCACGAGGGAGGGGATTCTACCATTGTGAGACCCCATCTGCAGTGCTGCATCCAGTTCTGGGGTTCTCAGCACCAGGAAGACATGGACCTGTTGGAGTAGGTCTAAAGGAGGGCCATGGAGATGATCAGAAGTCTGAAGCACATGTCCTATGAGGACAGGCTGAGAGACCTGGGGTTTTTGAGCCTGGAGAAGAGAAGGTTTTGGGGAAACCTCACTGCAGCCTTGCTATACTTAAAGAGGGCTATAAAAAGGTGGAGGACAGCTTTCCATATGAGCACAAAGTGATAGATCAAAGGGGAATGTTTTTAAACTAGAATATGAGAGATTTAGATTAGATGTTAGGAAACATTCTTCACTATGAGGGTAGTGAGGCACTGAAACAGGTTGCCGCGAGAAGTTGTGGACAACCCATCCCTAGAAGTGTCCAAGGCTGGGTTGAATGGGGCTGTGGAGCAACATGGTCTAGTGGGTGACAGCCTTACCACATGGCAGGGATGTTGGAATTACATGATCTTCAAAGTCACTTACAATCCAACTCATCCTATGATTGTGTGACTCTGGGATTCTATGACTTTGCCTTTCTGCCTTGGCAGTTTTTAGTTTTTGCTGTTGAAAGATTTCAGAAACGAAGAAAGGTCAATGCGAGACTGAGAGGTAGGAATAAATAGTGGACCAGCTTGTTGGCACCCGTTATGTTACATGAATGCCAGGAGGCTCTGTTGATAGCTAATTCACGTAGTCTTGATTAGAATTTATTGATGATTTCTGCAATTATTACCAATCCATTACTCAGAACTATTGTCAGCCAAAAAAAATCCACTTGAAGTTACCAGTTTTCAAGACAGAAACTACCCCTGAACACCAGAGCTTGAGTCAGCATACCTTTATTCCACCTGCATAAGTATTAGTTACAACATAGCAGGGGTTGGGAGGAAGGAAAACAAAACAAAATCCTAAATTGTTTAGCTGCTTCACAGTTAAAAGTGTCTCCAGATGCTTTCTCTTTATTGATTTCTTTTACTATGATTGTTGTCTGTGAGATGTAGCATAGTAGAAAGAAAAAAGTAAAGGAATTTTTGTACTACCTATTTTTTCTCTGCCTTATGGTCCTGACAGCCTCTCTGCCAGACGGGACAGCTTACATCTTATCTTAGTGATGTGTCCTGGTTATCTGTGTTGTGTGCGAGGGCTTAGCATTCCACCGCTTTTTGCTTAATAAATTTAAAGACTGGGAAGGAGTAACACTGTAATACTTGACCATATAAGGGGGGTGACTGTTTTAGTTCTGCTCCTTGCACAATATGCAGTTGAAGCCTTTTAAGGGAAGGTGGTGCCAGAGTGAAAGCATCCAGAAGCAGAACATCTATTTCATGTCATGATTGGTGCCAGTGCTGGTGCTGTCATTGCTACTACTGTGAATTTCTCACAGTCTATTGCAGTTGCATAGATAAAAAGGAAAGACTTAGTNAAAGGTGAGATTAATTAGACTTAAGAAATTGAAAAATGAAGTAGCAAAGAGCTCTCCAGCATCAGGAAGAAGAGACCAAAGAGAGAACAAGTGGAAATATTATGCAGTGAGAATGGGATAGGGACTCGGTGACTAATCAGGCAATAAATATGATGTCAGTAAAATTAAAAAATAGTTTGGTGTTTTTTGCAGAAATTTGAATGTTGAAGAGGGTGCTCTGAAAGAGTGAATCCCTTAAATGTTGGGTCTTGTTGCAAGTACACTTAAGGCAAAGTCTGTAGTATATGGTTAGAAAACAACTGACCCAGTATCTTTAATAAAGGTATAGCAAAATTGATGTGGGCAAACAGAAATCACTTGTGTTGACCTCAGTGTTAGAAAAAAATCCAAGCAACTTGGCAGTAAAATATCAAATACAAAGATTTGCAGGCTAAGGTTAGGCTGTGTGAAGGCTTATTTTCAGCTAGAGAAATTGTTTTCTTGATAAATCAGATGCAGGTCCCTAATTGAGATGTATTTAATTCTTTGCATGAAGGAAGACTACAGAAGTGGAAAGAAAAACAGTTTCTGTTAGTTTCAGTTAAATAATAGTCTTGTCTTTGAAATAAAATAAGCTTCAGACCTAAAATCAAATGAGGCTTTTATCAGCTGGAGATTAGATAATACAGACTACTTCAGTGGCTAAGTAGAGATTTAGAAGACCTAGTGAGAAACCTTTTCCTTCTATATCCGTAGTAACTCTGAAAGAAACCATTACAGAGGTTTGATCTCTTATGGAATGCTGCTACAACACACTATCCTTCAGTGTCTGTCCTACAAATACCTTCAATTCCTGATTGTTAGTGCCTGTCAGTGCTTACTCTGCTGCAGAGTAAGACTTGCTCTTTGAATTGTAGCACCTCGTTTACCTCAGCGCTGGCACCACAGAGAAGAGTAGGATTGAAAATAAATGTATCCGTGGAACACCAGGAAGTGTTTTGAAGCCTGTTCACCCAGGCGCCTATGAGCATCTTTCACGTGTCAGCTGATATCTTCACATGGTGGAAGATGAGAGACAGGGACATGCAATAGCTGTTTCTCTAGTGTTTCTTTCATGAATACCTGTTTCTTCCTCCAATTTACTCTTTACAAGTTCATGAGACCTGTCAAAGAAAGCCCTTCCCCCAGTGCTGTGACCTTTATCTTTGTGGTGAACAGGCATCACAGCTTTGGCAGGATAATTCTGTCTGATTGACTGACCTATTCTTGGAAGTTGTAAGAGTTTCTCACTGGCACAAGAAAGTCAGCTTGCCACAGGCTGTTATAGCTGAACTGTTTATATTCATCAGAATGTTTTTGTGGCATTGTAGAGATTAGGTTGGAGAAAATTTCCCTCTGACTCTTTTTCATGTAAGTCACGGTAATTTCTGCTGACGTCAGAGGTGTTTTGCTAGTGCAAAACCACCATGTCTGGGAGATACCATCAAGGACCACTTTGTTTCATTATCCTACCTGTGAAAAGCAGTCTGTTGTCTCTACTGAAAACTGAAATAAAGGTATCATGAGGATCTTTGACACTTTTAAATAAAAGATTTTTTTTGAGAGAAAGTTATCTTTTTACACAGTTTAAGCAGGCTAATATTTTTAGAATTCCAAGGAAAATAAGCAGGGCTGCCAAGAGTCCTGTACCCTCTGTTTTCCTAGTTAGGTGACATGTAGATGGCTATGAAGTATAAGGAAGTATAAGGAAGTATAAGGAAGAAGACCTGGAATATTCAGATGTGCCACTGTACAATTGTTCTAGTTTGAAAGCAAACTAGTGAGAGACTTTGAATCAGAAATACAATTTAATAGGAAAAATAAAATA
>WEIT01019269.1:16227-68476 GCA_013389985.1 Dryoscopus gambensis | reverse complement strand
CTTAAATTGATATGGCCCGAAGATTTTGAGACTGAATTTTTGTGTGCTCCCCCAGAAGTCATTGGGGTATCATCTATGAGGTGCCTCAACCTGAATGTTCTGGTATCGGGGTACCTGCAGTTCCTGGACACATTTTGCAAGCTCTGCCCTTGCCTCACCATGCATGGCAAATAGGAAGGCTGCCAAAATTCACTGTCCCCGAGGACTGATTAGTTGCTGCTTGTAAAGGTCAATGATAGTATAGAGCTCTGTGGAATAATTCTGAGGTTTATATTTTTTTGTATTTCATTGCATTTACAAACAAAGATGTCAGTATTCCTCAGCTTTCTAGGAAAGCCTGCACAGTTTTGTAACAAGCACAAATAAGTTATTGTTGCAATTTTCATATATTTTTTTGTCTGCAGGAAGACAAAAGACTGTTCTTTTCTCATCATTTAGGAAACCTCCATTTCTGTTTTCACGCATTGCAGTGTAATGCTCAGGAGAGCACAGCAATGATCTTAATTTGATCAAACATAAGGAAACACTGGTCAGGCACAGAATTCAAACTCTTGAACTTGTATCAGTAAAAATAGTACTTTTCTTCTAGGTCATTTTAAAGCTTTCTATTAGGATAACTAAAAATGTTTCTGAAATAATTTTTATTGTTGTAGCAACACAAAACCCACTAAGATTTGGGTAAATCTGTTTTGTGTGAGAGGACTTAATATTTCTTTGGTGTTTGATATTCTTTTAAAACATTTTTCCTAGAATAGGAATATATTATGTATTTTGTCTGAAGATTCCTATTTTACTCAAACTAAATAGGAACCTGCAAATCAAATGTTTAAAACTATGATAAAAAGTTTACATTACATCCTTACCACTGTCATGAAAATTGTAGATTCTTAATTTTTTTTTTCCACTTTTGCAGATAGCTGAGACCTATTTTCAAGAGGAGGAATGTATCCTTTTACTTGCAGAAATTGTTGCACATTATTAAAATAATGTGGCATGATGAAACATAAAAGACAAATGCTTTACTGTTAACATGTTGTGGGTCAGGGTTAGAAGATGTGAACAACAATAATTTACCCATGAGTGAATACACAATATGCTAGGAAATCCTCCTTAATCAAACAACTGGATTGTGAGTTAAGGGATAAATTCACTTCCAACAGCTGTACTGATGCAATCATTACTAGTTGGGCATAAACAAGGAAGAAAATATTTTCAAAGAACTTCTGTTTTTATCGGATGACTTCTATTCTAAATATTAGTAACTGAGGATATGTCCAGTTTAGAGATAGGATATGTATTATATCAAAAAGGGTACTTATAGTAATGATAAAACTGTCAAAACAGTTGATTAGAATATGTACTACAAATGTCTAGATTGGAATAAAAATACCAAACTCACGGAGCTGAGATCAGCAACTTGCAAACAATAGCAAAATGGTGTTTGACAAATGCTGATTAGTCAAAATCATATCAAGGTAGTCTGAGAAATTGTTGTAGGAAAATATGGATAATTCCTTCTGGGAACAGTGTAATAGTCCAGTTTATTTTGATTTGTTCCTAGATAATGCAAGTAAGTTTGGTCAAAAACTTGTAATAGTTGAACTGCTGATAATTATTCTGATACACTCCAGTAATTTTGTGAGAGAATAATAATATTAAACCTTAAAGTTAAGTTACAATTTTGGAAAAGGTGGACTGGGATTTCCTCTATGCTTTAAAGGGAAAATGATCAGATTATAAAAAGAAGATGCCAGTGGTAAGCCCTTAAGGTATATGTGATTCACTAAGATGCACCATATATTAGAGAATTTGTGCATACAGATTATTTCTTTATTATGTAATTTGTTACAAACGAAATATAGCAAATAGGGAATTGTAATTGTTTAGTAGGCTAAATAACAAGGTGTAAGAAGCATATATTAATATATAAATTATATTAACCTGTAGATAAAACCAGAGAACTAACTGTTTCATTATTATAAAAGCAATATATAAAATAAAATATCCATCCCTATCTTAGAATACTTCACTTTTGCTTTGGTCATCCTAATTTAAACGTGTCCATCAGAAAACCCAAAATGCATAGCGCAAATTAAAGGCATGGAAAAATTCTGTAGTAAATTATGGTGCAGGGGGAAATACAGTAAATTTAAAATTTAAACAGCATGGTAGAAACAGTTCCTCTTTCATCAAAGTTGCTTTAATTGAAAGGCACTGTATTTAAAGCTGATCAAAGGAAATATTTTTTAATGCAATGTACACCTGATGTGTGGAATTCAACACCACAATATAATACATATTTATGAAGGATATCTCCACTGTACCTCCAGCCATCAGTTTCCTGAGGTTAATAAAGAACTTACTTGATCATGTTGCACTGTATTAATTATCCATGACAGACATTTTAATTCATCCAGTGTGGAACCTCATATTAACAATAATTCAGCGTTTGTTGCTGTGATCCTCTAAGGCTCTCTCTGTGATCTGTAATTCTGTTTCTAATAACAGATTTCCTGAAGACAGGGAATATTCTTTCCATTAATATTGTTGTTCATAAGCCATGCTGTTGCATGAGGCTAACAAGAATAACAAGTACTGGTTGTGTTTTTGTAATAATTACTCCAGTGTTTTAATTAGCATGAATAATGGAAAGTGGTTTCATTCACTGTACTTCTATCCTCATTTTATTGTAGAATTACATTTCAAATAGCTGGTAAAACACTTTTTAACGGCACAACTAACAACTCAGGCTTGGTGAAACTAGAATTATACTGACTATTGTAAAACATGTGATTTTCAGTATACCTTTGTGAATATGTTTGTAACCCCAAGCAAGGGGAAGGAGTTCTTCATGTAGAAGAAAAGTGAGCAGAATCTTCAGGAAGACAAAAGGTAAACTCAGCAGTCCAACAGTGTTGTATACAACAGTTGAAAAGGGGGCAGATATTTTTCAAAAGTTTAAGTTGGATAAATTGTTTTAATACTGTCTCAAGCCAGTCAGTAGAAAGGAGTCATATTTTCAGTTACTCATGGTTATTGGCACATACTTGTATTTCTTGAGAGATACGTGCTGGTATTTGTGTCACTGTTACGCTTTTCACGTCCCAGAGCTTTCATTTTTTTTTTGTAAAGTTATCAGCATAATAACATTTCAGTCATTTCGTTTCTAGAAAAATCTTTTGTTGTGCTTAAGGCATGTGGGAAGCAGTAGCTGCTGAAAAGAATAGGATTTTCATTTTTTGAATGTTTCTTGACTTACTTTACTTCTTGCTTGCCGTTTTCATGTCGACTATTTTTTTCCTTTCTTGCACAGAAATCTGGATGCTAGCCATTATTCGTTTTGATTCACTTATTTCAAATTTCAAGTGTATAATTACTTCCCTTTCAAACATGGTGCCAGTTATAAATGTCATACTATGTCCACATATGTGTGCATTTGCCTTTAACCTCCCGTTCAGATGAGAAGGCAATGAAGTTCATTCAGCTTGAACGACTGTATCACGAGCAGCTGCTTGCAAATCTTTCTTCCATACAAGAACAGTGGGGTGAGTACCAGCTAAACTAATATGCAAGAAGAAAGACTTGCTTTAGTTTGCCTTTCTAAATAGTAGAGTTATACATATTGCCAGGCTAAAAAAGTTACTTGGCAAAAGGAGCATTTATATCAGAATTTCTCTGAGCTTGTTACAAGAAGAGTATTCCTGCTTTGGATTTGCTCACACACATATAATAAAGGTGCAAATAGTTTGTAATTCTTTATTCTGTTAATCAAGACTTTGATCCACAGTTGCTTCAAGTTTATTTTTGGGTGAGTCTGATGTGATGAAAATAAAGTGTGTTCGGAAGAATAGGATGCTGTTCTACATAGTCTGAAACAAGAATGTAGAATATAGACAGAAAAGTTGTCAATATTTCTCCATTAATGAGTTTCACCTATTTGTTTTATATTAAGCAAATGCTACTTTTATAATATCTTTGGTAAAAATTATTTTGATTTCATGTAGAAAGAAAATGGAAAACAGCAGTTCCCAGTCCAGTTACAACACTGAGGAATTCAGATAAAGAACTGAGTGGCCAAGAACTGGAAAAGCTTACTAGAGTTTGCTCTTCGCATCAGCAGTAAGTATAAGAAAGTGTTATTACTTTTCAAACTAATATGTTGCTGCAGCTGTTGTCTCCTTGCCAGTATGGGTGTTTTAAAATAGTGTCAAAATAAAAGTTGCATCCTGCTGACTTGAATTTGATTATAAAGTGGTGGTTCTTTCTCGCATGTAACTAAAATATTTTTGTTACCATCAGCTTTCGCATTGTTTTGATATTGTTTTAGGAATGTATGAAGACTAGATCTGAACTGGTTTTAGCCAATCATCCGTTTTCCAGAACTGGAGTTTTGAGTTTTATTATTTCAACTAAAGTAAAAACTGGATAGTGTTCATTTAGGAGGAGAGAGAGTGTAGAACTTAAGATGGTGTTCATGTCTAATACCTACTGGTCTAATCATTGTTTCGAAATGCCAAGTGCCCAGCAGCTCAGACTTCAGCGCCCATACCTACCCTATAGGATTTTATTCCCAAATTTTCACATTTTAGGACAGTTCCTTAATGCTTTATGTAGTTCTTGTTATCTTCTACTAAATCCTTATGGATTGCATTAACATGAAGCAGTGATTTGTACTTCCCTGGCATGACAGTATTCTGAACAATGAAATCTCAGTTCATAGCTGCTTTGCCTGATCCATCAGCCTCCTCAATCAGTATATCACAGAATAACAAACTTGTGGGCAGAGCCTACGGTGCTTTTCTGGGTAGTAACACATGTGGGATTGTACCCATCAGGAAGAAGGAGGAGATCTGTTCTTTAGTGGGTGAATGTCCTACTGTCCAAACATTGATTTTAAGGGACAGATGGAAAAAATTATACGAGCTGCCACTGAAAAATGATCAGCCAACATCAATAAGGAAACTAACCACATTCAAAGGCTGAAAAAGGCCTGACTGTGACGGGAGAGATGATCTCAATCAGATGGAGAGAGTGAACTTTTTCTAGTAAATTTGCATTGGCTTAGTCAATCTGTATATAACAAAAGCCAAAATGCTCCTGTTGTTCATAACGAGTATGATTTGGCCATCAGATTTTTTTCTTCTGGGTGATAGCACCAAAGTTTGGAAACACGCCAGCTGACTGCCAGCATCCAGGTGGGAATTGTTTATTTGTATTCTGAATGCCTTTGAGAGTCGGCCCCTGGGAAGGTATTCCAGCGTTCCCACAGGAAGAGGGGGCAGGCCCAGCGCCGTGGCTGCAGGTGTGCACCCGCGGTGTGCTGCTGCTCAGAGATGGCCCTGAGTGCCTGAGGCCTGCCTCAGCCTGCATTTCCCTGCACGTGGCCTTGCAAGCCCACGGAAAGACTGACACTCACATCTGCTGGGATTTCAGCACCTCGCTGTTGTCACCTGGGCTGTCACCTTGTTGAGAATAACACTGCTTGCTCAGTCATTTCAGTTACAGAGTATCGTTCCCTGTTCTGAGAAAACCTGCGATTTGACAAAAATTGAGGCTCGTGTTTATTTGCCATGATTACTGCTCTGTATTTAATATTATTACTCTTTCAAACACCCTGGGCAAAAGCCTATTCGTGTTTATTGGTTCATATAGGGTTTTTTTCCCTAAGCTTTAAACTCAATTTACTTTTTAATTAAAATTACACTTTATTTTTTAATGAATCACATGCAAGTCTTGGAAAATGTGAGAATCTTGCTTTTGTAATTGAAAGTAACATAACTGTTTCTTATACTCAGGGTTTACAGGTACATACTGGACATGTGTGCTCTTTAAAGATAGTTTTGAGTGTCCTTTATTTGAAGTTTAAATAGTAAAATTTAAAAGTCAATGTAACTTTTTGAAGCTTTTCGTAGAGAATATGAGCTACAGTACTCTTCCCTTGCCTCTCCAATTTTTGTCAGTAGCTTTAAATAAAATGCCCCACATTTCATCTTCATTGCTGTATGAAAGACTGCAAGACAGATTGTGTATGATAAATCACATTGTGCCTGAATCACTATCCAGCTGGCAAAGTCCACACTGACTGTGATCAGTGTTGATTCACCTGTGAGTCTGAATGGAGTCAGTGGTAGCTGCTGTACCTTACAGAACCCAGAAAATATCCCAGTCTGTGCAGAGGGAAATATATTTTTGGGAGGGGTGTCATTCCTCAATCTCTCTTACAGTGATCAGTATTTTAAATAGTAGTAGATATCAAGTCCTTAAATGATTTTTAAAGTTGGTAGAGTTTCTTGTGAGCATAACCTTTTACAGGAATTTACATTGCTTGATATGTTGCAGTAAATTTTCTTCTGATTGCTTTCTCAATTAGGTGGAACAGTCTTAGGGCTAATTGGTCTTCTGATGATATTCAAGCAAGTACAGATCTGTGCTTGAAAGTATGCTAGCAGACTGACACTTTCAATGGAAGAAAAGTTCTATGCTAATTTTACAGCAGAGCAAAGGTTTCTAAAATTTCAATTACATTTCTTATGAAGAATGTTGCCACTAGGTTGTTTAATTTATTCTTTTTTCCTTTATTGCTGCAGGCCACAGGCATCCAGAAATAAGGTAAGCAGCTGTTTAATTGAATTCTGCTTTGTCAAAAATTGGTAATAAATGTATTTTAAATATTAGATAAAATCTTTCAAGTTTAGAAGCGTTTTAAAGTTTGAATGTCTCAAAAAGTCACAGCATTCCTGCTTAACTCCAAAAATTACAGGCAATACTATCATATTTTACAGCTAGTAGCTGCAGAAAATACGTGGGAAAGCAGTTGTTTGCCTCAGTTAATGGAATCCAGAAATTTAAAGGAAAGAGAAGATACTGCTTTTAAATCAGGTATGTGTGTATGTATGTACATGTGCATAATTTGTTTTAAATATTACACGGTAATGACATATTCCTATATATACAATGAAGCTATTTCATTTGAAGCTACAGCATTTGTTGGATTTCTGCAGATGCACAAATGGATGAAAATTTTTTTTCTCAGCACAATGGGTAAATAATGCAATTTTAATTAGTCATTGATATTCAGAATTGTAAATTAATTTTAGCCTCCATCAAAAAAAGTCTTAAATGTGCATGCATTTATAGCAGCTTACGTAAGCTACAAAATTGTATAAAACTAGAGATAAGATGCATAATTTGTATGTATGCAAATACATACGAGGTAATCAACCTGATGACAGATGGTCTGAGGTGTGGCAATTTGGTATAGTTAACAGTATTAATAACTATTTCATGTTACATGCAGTGTGCTGATTTTGAGATGCATTTTTGTGAAACAACACAGAAAATGATGAAAGCCTTTGGGGGGTCTTGAAGAGAAAAACATTCAGTTAATTGTTTTCAGTACATACTTTTATGTCAGCCTCATTTTCCATTTTCTGCCTTGGGGCACAGTGGCCGTTTTGTTTGAGTAATTTGTTAGAACCTTTGGGTTCTTATGAAACATTTACAAATCAATGAATTGTTAAAATGGAGAGAGTGGGAAAGAATATTGGTAGACAACCAGGCTGCGCTTTATCTCTCCTCTCTCTGAGCAAAAATTTTCAGATTTTTTGCCATATTCCAGTTGCCAAAATTGGCCTAAGCTAAGTACCTTTCCTCAAAAACAACTGGAATTCCTCATAAGATGAGAACTGGCCTATGTGATCCTAGGTGGTCCCTTTCAACCTAAACTATCCTACAAGTGTGTATCAGCCAGGATGTTCAGGAGAATCAGAAATTAACGAAGATACAGAGTCACAGTTCTCTACATGTGTGGATCCTCCTTATCTCCATCCTCTTTTACCATAACCCCTATACTGCCTTTTCTCCACCTTTATTCTTGCAACCTAACTAAACATAAAACGTTAGAAACGTGAAACAAACGTGTTCTACAGCTCAGAAGGCAGATCAAAAGAACATGGTGCTTTTTATTTTTGGATGGTTGGAAATTCCCATGGAAAAAAATTAGACTATTACAGTTTTTCCTCTGATTTTATTCCAAGTGGGAACAAAAACTTTCTGGAGCAGAATTTCTGAACATTTGAATGTTCTGAATTCAGGAGCATTCAGTGTTGAAATACTCCAGTACAACATCTTGACTTAATGTGGAAGGAATTAATGGTGTAAATGGATTTTTTTCATGCCTTTCTCTAAATCTTGTCAATGTACCATCAAAATCTTTGGGTTCCTGTAAAATGTTGGTAAATTAATAAAGCTGTGTCATCCAATAAAAAGCAGTTCTGCTGAGAATTTTTCAGCAGTGCTAAGTACTTTCAATACAAAGACAGGAATATTTCCACCATAACCCAAGTTTAAATGGCTGAGATTTGCAAAAGATGCTTTCAGAAGATCAGTGCGTTCTTGAGGAAGCAATGAATTCTCTCCCTGACAAGCGTGAGCAGCTGTTCAGGCAGCACGTGGTCATTAGCTACTGCTGCCCCTCAGTGTCAGTGCATCACTAAGGTGGTGGTGAATGGGTTTTGTTGCGCTTAGAAGGATTTGGGTAGGGAAGGCATCGGTGTGAACCAGTACGGAAATTTGACAAAGGTGATTCATAATCTGAAATAACGTTCAGATAACAAGCTGTGCCCTAGTGATCCAGCTCAGGACTAGAAGCAATATGGCCATTTGGGGCTGGTTCTTGATTTTGCCTCAACCCCAGCAGAATCCTATATTATAATAAACCTACAATTCCTAATATTTAACCTTTTCAGCAGTAGCCCAAATGCATAGGCCTTCTCACTGAAAACTTAGAATGCTTGCCTTCTGCTTTTTGGGTGTTTTTTTCCTCGACCAAAAAAAAGAAAAATGAAATGAAAAATGAGAAGTAAATGTGTAAACTATTACTTTTCTTATATATGTGTCTGCCAAGCCACATACTTATTAACTCATTTAGCTGCTTGTGGTAGAAGTCTGACTTACAGTAAGACAGGAAAAGGAAACTCTCAAGAGTTTTGAGAACTGGCCTTCATATGGATTCATATTCAATAAGAATTTGTGTAGCAATTATCAATAAGAATACATAAAATGCATTGTAGCAATATCTATATTACATTGTAGAGGTTGTTGCACTGCACTATAGTAGCATCTTGGAAGTGAAATCAAACTTCCCTGCTAATCTAAAGCAAAAATTACTCCGTTGATCTGCTGAAGGTATATGGGAACACAGTTTGAGCCTTTATAGGCAGTTGGTCCTAAGAATTCACAATTCCTCTCTCCTGGGGATACAGCGACCAAGAAACAGCTTTATAAGAAGTCATCCAGTCAAGATTCCTGGGACAGTGCCTAAATTAGTTTTCTGCCCTTCTGAGCAAGGGTTGTGAATGGTCTGTTGTATTACATTTTACTTTCTGGCAGATTTTCACTCTGAATCTACCAACAGAGAGAATTTGGCCCTTAAAGCGCTGTGTGTTTGTAATAAAAGGTGAGATTTGTTACATCCTTTATCCATGAATTTCTTCAGTATCTGACTGAAAGCCTTAATATGCTCAGTGTCAACTGAAGATAAATTAATGTATTTCATGAAAACTTCTCTAGTGAAATACTGAATTTAACAGAAAACTTCTTTAGTGAAATACTGAATTTAACAAAACCCTTAGCATAAGTTTGCAGTGTGTACATACAGACCTGTTTCCAGGGTGGGGAGGAATTCTTTATGCCCTATTTTCTTTTAGGCCCTATGGGATTTGTTTTTAATTGGGAAAAAGAACAAAGATGGAGAAGTGTGAATTCTCCATTGGTAGATTTCTGTAGATCAGTACTCTATCTGTCTGCTAGGCCATCTTGGATTAACAGGACCAAGGGGTGCCTACAGGTTTCTGTGATGAACAAACCATGTGTCAATTCTAATGCGCCTCTGTTAGGGGGGAAAAAAACATTTTTTAAATTACCATAAATGCTTTTGCTGCTCAAAAATTTTCAGTAGACGCTTTGTTTTATCTCTGTCAGTCAGGTAAAAATTATTGCCCCGGTGGATATGTCTTCAGTTAACTTAGTATAGGCAAAGGCATCTTTGTTAATTAGGCCTTCAAGTACTTGTCTTAACTTGCCGTCAGTCTTTAACAGGCATGGGTTGTCTGAAGTAGTTGTAAATATTGAACACTGCTGAAAACTTGATGTGAATGATCATTGCATCCCAGTTCTTGTACATCTGTGGTTAGATAACAGTGCTAGGATCATTTATTACTTTCTGAGCAACAGTGCCCTGAGCTCAAGGGACACCTTTCACAGTAAAGAATCCGATTTAATTTCCAATTCCATTTAATCTTTGTTGCAGTTGGGGCTGCCAACAAAGATGCCTGTTGTAATGTGGATGTATCCACTAGGAAAAATTGACAGATGGTAACAAAATCTTGTACCAATAATCCAGGCTGTGTTTGAACTCATGACCTATATGTGAAGGGCTCAGGATCTCATTACAAATCCCTTGAGCTATCTACTCATCTGTGTCTAATTTTTAAAAAGTCTCTATCTCACACCTATTTCTTCTTTTAGTGTTTTACAGAAGTTAGGTTCCTTGTACTCTTTCCTTCTGTTAATGTCATTCTGATATTTTTTCCACATTTTGATTTGCTTGGATATTGTTTTTCAATTTTCAAGTCTGTCTTTTCTGTGCTACCTTGCATTTCATTATCCATTAAAAGGGGGATAGTTTGGAATTTAATAAAATTATCCAGTACAGTGAATTAATGCAGATGTTTGTTTTAATGTATTGACTATTTCGTGTAACAAGTTTGGGAAATGTCTCACATATTAAATGAGGTTTTAACAGGTGAGGAAGGATGAAACTGGCGTAGACATCTTCAGTCATTCTTGTGAGAACTTGTAAGAAGGGCATTGTTTGATATCTTCATTAATCTGTTTATAAGACCTTTCTGCTCTTTACTATGACCAAAAAATGCGCATAAGTGTTTTCTAAAGGTAGTAATTTCTTGTTTGAGGTTATTACTATTAATACAACAGTAGTCCTGTTATAATAGTATTAGCTTAGTTTTTATTAAAGTGTGGAATAAAAGGCAGTTTCTGTCATTGCTAGCTTACTTTGACACTTAAATTCTTAACAGCCCCTTTCTCTCTTCATAAGCCTAAAAACAATCTTGGCTTTAAGTTTCTTGTAGTGGTTAATATCTAATAATTTTATAGATAGCTTGGGCTAACCATCTATTCCTTCAGCAGCAGATCATGCTAGTAGCGGGTGAATTTACAACCTATGTAAACCTCCCCGTGCATCTCTGAAATTTCAGATAAGAAAATATAATTTTCATATGTATTGTAAATATGAATACAGAAATAAGCTGCATCAAATTGCATTTTTAATATGTAAACTAACTTACGGATCCAAAGAGCAGCATCTTTTTATGCTGTCCATTTATGGGAAGTGTAATTTCTATTTAATTTAGTGTTAACCAAAGGAGCTAGTGATCTGTGAATTTAAAATTTAATAAATTAGTATGATTTCAGCTTCTTTAAAGGAAGTGCAAATATCTCCCTATGTGATAGATACACTGGCGTCAAGATACAGCTTTCTATAATTAAATGGATTTGCCTGAACTCCAGGCCTCCATGAGATGACTCACGTAAAATATCCATTAGAAGAAAAGTGACTGTTCAGAAATATACTCATGTCTTGGGAGTAAGTTTTTTTTCAGAAGGACACTAAATCATGTGCTTTGCCTGCAAGAATGTGTGCAAATACTTTTTTTTGCCTGAATCAGGAGTCAGAGACTACTAACAAAAGTTATCCTGACTGGAACATAAAATACCTGCCCTTTATGGGAGTGCATTTTGAAGCATTAGGTTACAATGTTATCAAATCACAGTATACTCTTTCCCCCCTGGGCTGATGCTTTGAATCATTTAAAAACTCTGGAACTGTTTTTCCTATTGCATTAGGTACTGAAACTTGTCCTGGCGCTGGACCAAAGAAAGAAGATAAACAGCTGAGCACTGTGTGCCCGGGTGAAAACAAAACTGAGAGACAGACAGAGGCAGCGAGTCTTCGGGCAGCTGCAGGAAAGGACCACATGGAGGAGCAGCACTGCAGTGCTGAATCAACTCTGGAGCCACACACCCAGTCCACAGGGACAGTGGGCAGGCCTTCTTCGGGCTGTTTATCATCTGGGGATGCCAGTGAAGATAACAGTCTGCAGCTGAGGGAAAGACAGCTCTCCAAGGATGCAGTAAAAATAGTCAGGGCTGGGGAGCCTGGAGTGAAAGTCCCCCTTGAGCCAATGGTAGATGCTTTGGTTTTAACAGATGAAGATTATATGCCTACTGATTTGGTTCCTTCTGATAAGGATGTGCCAGGTGATAGAAATCTGCTCGGATCAAAACATGCTGCTGGGTCTTCGGAAACTGCTAGTGGCCAGCTTGGAAATAGTGATGTAAAGCAGCAACAGATACAGCCTGGCGACGATGATGAAAAGTCTTCATGGGACAGAACTGCATCAGATGAATGCTCTGGGTGTAATAAAGTGTCTGAGCATAAAAGTACTGCCCATTCACGAGTGTGCGAGGAAATACAGAGAACAGCAGGACAGGAGGAGAGGGTCAGTAATGAAGAACAAGAAGATTTATTTCTCAGATTTTTGAATGGTAACATAATAGACACTGAAGAATCTGCAAACTTAGCAAACCAAGAGGACTTTGACACTGTTCCAGATATTTCACCTGAACGAGCATCTTATAACACCCTGGAAGCTTTATCACTAGATGACAGCTTTTCTTCTCTTGATGAACTTACAAGAAGGATAGAGATTACTGAGGTAAATGTTGTAAATCCTATAAAATCTTTCATGTTTATCTCAGTTAAAATATTTTTTAAAATTAACTTCAAAATGTGTTAAATATTTCTTTATGTATCACTTTTTCAAATCTGAAATCTGTATGTATTTAATTGTTCTGAGTTACTCAGAAAAAAGTTTCATTTTGCCCGTCTCCTTCTTGACTAGCAGTGCACTGTGTTTCTAAAAATCAGATTTATCATATGTATATGACTGTGATACCTGGGTGGTTTTAATTTTTTTTTATTCTGACAGATACTGTTAAGAGATGTTCTCACAATTCCTGTTAAATCAAATTTTGTGTCAGAGACCTACATAATGTCTATGATGTACCATCATTCATTTCTTTGCATAGAACAAAGTTTGCATTTTTGTGCTTATTCCATATAGGTGAGAACTACATGTATATAAATTCTGTATATGAATGAATGGGCTTCTAATTTGTCAAGTTTAGGCAGATTTGTTGTTCAACCCAAGCTAAAGAGCTGAAAACACAAAACCCTGAACCTACCTTCGTTAAGCACTGCTGATAGGCCTGTAACACAAGGGTGAGTGCTTCATAAGCTAAATTGCTCTTCTGAAAATAGAGAAGATTTATTGCTTTGGGACTTTTTTGGAGAGTGTAATGACGACATCTTCGCTTTATTTGTCTTCTGGTTTTGCTGCATTTGCATCCATGGGACCTTAAGAGCTTTTTTTTTTAAATGAAAAGATGAGTTTATTGCGAAATGATGTTATTTCAGATGCTGGAGGGGGAAGACTTGTACAAAGGTATCTTCTTAGTTCTTCTCTATTTTTAAGATATTTAACAACAGACTATCCCTTGGCAATAAATACAGTACTTCTTTATAGATCAAGCTAATGCACAGAGACCAAGAACCCCCACGATTGCTCAGGGACAGTGGCCAAGCAGGGAACTAAATACTGGAGATCGATGCTGATGTTATTACATGTTTGGTAAAGTCTCCAGAGCTGAAAATAGAGCATTTTGAGTTTTCTCCCCACCTGAACAGTTTCTCACGTCCTTTCTAAGATGATGCCTCTTGTAGTTTTGTGGGCTCTCTGGAAGCATGCCACGTACCAGAACTGACATGCCATGACATGACAGCCATGTGCACAAAGCTGGACACAAGCAGATGTGGAAATGCACATACATGTTAATACACGTATCCCAAATTTTCAGCTAAATCCATTGGCTTGTGTTCACTTTGAGGGTAGTTTTGAAAAAGAGTATTTTGCTGACAGTCTATGCTAAGCCTGTATGTGCATATAACAAAAGAGTAATTTAAGTATCATCCCTCAGCATTAAATTTCTTTTGAGCCCACTGAAAGTTCAGCATTTTAGAAGAGGAGCACTGTCCTGTTTCACAAAGATAAAGCCTAAATTAATCCAATAGCATCTATTTTTAAGTAGCTATGTTTGTGCCATTTGTGCTTCAGAGGATGGGATAGGAAGCAGCATATCGATACTGTTAGAAAAATTATGCTTGTATTGATTGTCCCTGTGACCAATGATGATGCTTTACAGGGCATCTAATTTCAGTTCTAGTTTGCTCTCCTGATGCTGGGACTGCCAATACTCTGATGGCAGAGTTGAGTCTCTGCAGAGGAAAAAGTACCTTGAGTTTTTCCATAGTAGTTTTTCTGGCCATATAAGGCATAATGTTGGCTGCATTGGTGAGAGGCAACTTGAATCATTCTTAGCAAGAGGCCCGAGTTTTGTGTGAGGCAGGGGGCTTAAATGGGAGAAGAGAAGAAGGATTAACAGCAGTACCAATTAAAATTTGTAATCTGCAGCGTCTGGGGTTGTTTCGCAGTACATGAAATTTTTAGGTGCAGCAGGGTGAATTAAGCACACCAGCATGTGATGTTTCATTATACATTTATATTATATTTTTCCAGTTAATCTTACCACCCATCAGTAGCCTAGGGCTTGTTTTTCAGAAGTGGTGAACACCTACAGCTTTCTTGGAAGACACATTTGAAAGATTTGGCACCCCTGAGAAAGCAGCATTGTTAACTTGCATTCACTGATTCTGTTTTAGTGCACTGAAGTTTTGACAAGCAGGCTGATCTTTGTATCCAGCTGTAACACTTCTTCCTTTCATGTCCTCTTGAAGGCTTTGAAATTGCATTGTTCAGGCTATGGCAACCTAAGAAAATTGGTGTTTTCATACAGTGATTGTTAATGAGTTATCTAGAAAATGCATTGGTAGCCACATGAGTGAAATGAAATTAATCACATGAAATGTACCAATGTGGCAGTAAAAAAGAAAAAAATAATCAGTTTGACTGTGATGAAACTTGTCATGGAGTGAGTATTTATGAAACTGCCACAAAGCTTTTAGAATGGAAGGTGGAAGTAAAGATAATTTTGAAATAACCTGGGGACAAAACCAATATGGTAGGACAAAATTTCATTAATGTTCTTCAGTTGACATGCAATAATAATTTATTGAAAATGGGAAAGGGTAAGTACTTGAGTGTGTATTTACAGTTAGTAAGTTTTGCTTGGCTCCATATTGAGATCCAAGAATCATCTCATGTAGATTTCTAATTTAGATACTTGGCTACTTTCTTTTAGTTTATCATTTACAATAGCTAATTACAGGAGTGAAAATTCACCGAATTCCGACTCTGAATTTAAATAGTCACAAAACTGAAATAGTTTTTTTCATATTGTACAGGCCCTTATACTATGTATTTCTTCACTAGTACAAACCATGTACAACAACATGCAAATGATGGAAAACCACAGTCACTTGATAGAAACAAGATTCATACAGCTAACAAAGAGCTTTGAAGTGCAGTCAGCAGTTGGCAGCAACAGATATTAGAAGTATATAGCTCTTCTTAAATATCTTTGCTGTCATTTCTGTGAGAATGAGATGACACACCACTGGCAAAACAAATTTTAACCTCAAGAAAGTTGCATTTTTCCATATAAAATAAAAGGTTATAGCATAAACTTGTTATGTGACAGTTAGGGAAGTGAGTAAAATCCTAAAGTTTTTCCTTATTAGAAAATTATTATTGGAAAATTCTTTTTAGAAAGCAAAGATAGTGAGGCTGTCTACCAAAACATAAAGTTTTTGGATGGCAGTTTGTATACCAAGAAATGAAGTCTCCACCTGTCTGTACTAGGTTTGGAGGCAGTGTTTTGGATCCCTTGTTCTCTTGTCTGGCTTGGGTCCTGTAGCTTTGAGTTTGCCAGAACTATGCTTCCGTGTGAAGTGCTTACAGCCATGTCTGAGGGATTTGTTGCTCTATCAAGGAGCTCAGGTACTTGCATGGCAAGTGTGTCAGCAGGAAAAATAGTTACCATCTGTAGCTGCAGTGTGAATACTGAATCTGCTAAGATTAGCTCCTTTTCAAACTCAAATTACTCACATATCTAATGTATTTTATTAGCAAAGGGGTTTGTCTGCTGCTTTTATTGCAACACAGGGCAGTCTTGGGTTTTGTCATTTTGTAGATTACTACTTTAAAAAAAATCTGGTATTGCTTGTAATAAAATTACAGTTCTTTGCCAAGTAACTGAGTAAGAAGAATACAGAAATGAAGCTTCTTGAGTGGTTCTCTGCATTCAGACCAAAATACTTCATACAATGAGCTTTTCTTCCTAGTTCCCGGTTAGTAGTGCCTCCATTTTGGGGTTTTTATTTATGTCTATATCACAGTGAAGGTCCGAATCTAACCATCACGACATGTCTATATGGTACAACTAATTCTAATTGTCAAGTTCAATCTATTTTCTTTAAGAACTTAACGTACAAGGCCTTTATTTCATAGTTTTGTCCAGCATGTTTATCTATATATATATATACTTATATATATATCACATTTGTTGAAAATAAGCACAGTGTAAGAAGCTTTTTGATATTTTATTAGCAAATGCTGTTTTAAACAGAGAAGAGACGGGTAATTAAATTAGAGTTTAAGTTTATTTTTTCTAATTTTGCAACCTGGTTATTAAAATTTATCTGAAAAGTGTAAAACTTTTCATTGAAGCAGATTTGCTTTTGGTCAATGGTGGGGAAAAAAGAAAAGCTTTATTTAAGAGAGTTTCAATTAACCAACAGTCATTGCTGCTTTCCTTTTTGACTGTTGGTGCAGTTGGTGTTGTGTGCCACCACACACCCGCATGCCCCTTTCACTTCCTGTACAGTGATTATAAAGGCTCTGGTCAGAAGATTTTGTGAAGGCCAGCAGAGCTGACTAAGTAAGCTCAGTTACATAGATGCTCCAAGACCATCTTTTGTTAATTATCCAGCTTAGAATTAAGAAAATACCTGATGTTTCACTAGGGTCCTTTATGCAGCTCTTTCATGTCAGAGCCATTGGCAGAGCAGTCTGGTGCAAGCCTGTATTTTTCAGCCTGTGGTTCAACTCAAGCCTCTGCTTGACTTGTGGTCAACTCGTTAACTTCCAATTTAAATAATATATTCTGCCTTTTTTATTTCTTCCTGCCTCCTAAAGACTGGGATGTAAAATTTCGTCTTGTGTAGCAGCTAAGTCCATCTCCTCGAATGTTTAATTAGTGGGCGATGGATCTAATATAATCACTTCGTATATTGCAGACAAAGACAAAAAACCTTAACTGCATAACTTGTGAAATTCAAAGGCAGATGAAATACAGAAGATGAAGTATAGTCATGGCATGGAGCTGAATCAGGAGAAGTTTAGGTTGGCTACCAGGAAAAGGTTCTTCACCCACGGGATGGTTGGGCACTGAACAGGCTCCCCAGGGCAGTGGTCACAGCACCAGCCTGACAGAGTTCCAAAAGCATTTGGACAATGCCCTCAGGGGCATGGTGTGACTCTTGGGGGTGTCCTCTGCAGGGCCAGGAGCTGGACTCAGTGATCCTTGTGGGCCACTTCCAACTCAGCTTATTCTGTGATTCTATTCTAGGTATGAATTACATATAAAGGGGCCATTTTCCAAAAGACAGTTTATGACTTTTGTTGGGATAGGGAAGCAACACTAGCCACACTGATTTTATTACAAAATCAAAAGCACTTGCTTTTTAAGCAAAAGAAGGTGTTCAGAATAGAGAAACTTGTGCTGTGTCAAGTTAGTTCTTTATACATTTGAAATAAATCCTGAAATGTAGCCATGTAGGCTGACAGGGAAAGTAAATGAGCCTCATTGTAGCAAGACTTTCCTCCACAAAGCCTTTTATGTAACTGTAATTACTGAAACACATTTCCACATAATCCTGTCAAGGATAGCCCTCTGGTTTTAAGCTTGGAGAAAACTCGAGTTTGTGACACAGTCATTCAGAAACTACCAAGAGCCAACAGAGACAATGAAGTGCCTCAGGTTGGAATGATGTCTTGCAGAACAGACTACCACATCTAATCTTAGGATAGACTGGTATGAATGCCCTGCCATTTCTGGGTGACACTGCCACCTTCTGCAGTCCAAGCCGCTTGGGAATAAGCATTCCAGGCAACAGCCAGCCTGCTGTGTGGGTGGTATGGGAAGAGCCATTGATCCTCTTTATGAAAGCAATGCTGTAAGCAGAAGCTTAAAATAATCTACTCTTCAAAGGATATCATTTCATCTCCACCCTTCCAAATAAATAAGTCAAATTAAAGCACTCCTACATAATCCCTCTTCCTTGTCACAACAAGGAAACATAAGTGTTGATTTTTCTGCTGGGCTGTTAAATTTTTGTGGCAGTTTTGCAAGGCTAATTTAACATTACCAGTAGAAGCTTCACCTCTGTGCACTCGCCTGTTGTGATGAGACACTTGCAGACTATTATTTCTGGGTCATTTGTGCCAACTACTGGTCCTGTGGCTGTTGACTTAAACAATTCATTTCCACCGCCTCCACACTTCCACTACTTTCCAAGCACTTCCTTGTATTGTTTCATTAAATAATCCATTCAAGCTCTTGAGCAGATAATCAGAAGGGAAAGTGCGTATCAAAAGTGGTAATGTGGCAGAGATCAACTTTATCCTCTCAGTTGTGATTTTGGAAAAGTTATTAGACCATAACCATACACCCACAGTGCTCAGCTCTGACCTGTGCAGGGTAACGTTATTTGTCCATTTGCCAGACCAGAAACCTGCAAGTGTTAATTGCCACATTTATCAGTTAAATGTTGCAAACGCCAAGGCTGCTCCAGTGCCTATTGGATTGTGCCTGTGTCTGGCTGTGTGCAGTGCACCATCTCTCTGACTACAGCATGCATCGATGCATTATATAAGCCCATAGCATGAGGCAAGCTTAAGGACGTAAGTTATGAAGTTGTTTGTTTTTTGTTTATCTACAGCTCTTGGAACTGCAATGCAAACAAGTTTTTATGGGTGGTCTCTAACATGTCATAGACTTAAGCAGTCACTTGTCTGCAACTACAGTGTTACTTGGAAAGTTGGGGGTTTTGAGGTTTTGGGAAAATTAGAGGCATTTGGGGTCATCTAACAGATGAGTTGCAGACTCAGTTGTAAATGTGGTATGTTTTATCTGTAGCACAAATGTATACGTATTACTTTTCAATTTAACAAATCCTACTGCTGATATATAGAGTAAGTTTTTAAAAGTCTAGGAAGAAATGACTTTTTTTGAGGCAAGGATACTCACAAGGTTAAAAAAAGGGCAAGTCTAAACATACTTTCTGTTTTAATTTCTGTTTGTTTCTAGCACACCGGGAACTACTTGCTTAGGAAAGCACTTTTCTCCTGATACTTCACCTACTTTCATTTCATTAATAACTAGGAAGTTACAGACTGCTCAGCCATCCCAGTATGGCTTAGCATATATTCTTTCAACTAATCCAAATACTAGAGCAAAGAAAAGAGGAGTTGTAGTTTATTGACTTGTTGACAGTATTGCTGTTTGTGCAAGCTGTTTGAGTGACCAGCCTCTAGGGAAGGATTTCTGAGCTGCTGCTGTATCCAGAGAGCTTATTACAGTGTGGAGCTGGAATCTATCCAGAGCACTGAAGCTTTCTTTTTCCCTGGTATTCCCTGTCTTTGGTTTTGTAGCCCTGCTGTAGCTGCTTGTCCCCCCTGGGGAACCGATTGCAGTGCTGGAAAATTAATCTCACAATAAGTATTTGATGGTTTCTGCAGGATTATATCTTTGGAGAGGCAGAGCAGTGTGTCATTGACTTCTTATTGCCCTCTGATCATAGTGATTTTGATACAAATCCGCCTCACCGCTGCCCAGCCCACGGGAGCTTACAAAGGAACACAAAGTACAATCCAAGCAGTAGATGTGTGTGTATTTAACTTTTATAACATTAAGGGCAAGCAGTGTCAGTAAGCAGCAGAATGATCCTGCAGCTGTTCTGTGTGTTCAGGACTTCATGTCTTCAAGAAGGAGGTTTCACAAGTGCTGCAATGTTCGAGAAAAGTAGACTGGAAACCATTTATTAACTGTTTAGCTCATTTCCTCCCTGAGTCATTGTGAGAAATCGAAGCATGAGCTCTGTTTAACATCTCTTTTGCCACTCACTGACTTTCCTGATAGATTGCCCCAGTGGAAGGATTGGTGTCTATACTAAAGAAGAGAGATGACAGGGATGGAAAAACAATTGCTCAAGTCCAGCAAAGGCAAACAAAGAGAAGAGTGAGATTCCAAGAAATGGAAGACACATTGGATCAAGGTAGTTTAAAGCTGTTAATTCATAGGTTGCCCTCTTGGGGTGCAAATATTGTCAATCTTCTTGTTCACAACAGCAAAGCAGGCATTTATTGAACATACTCTCTTGGTCTTTTAAAATTTTAAATAAGTAAAGGTTGATCAAAGATTGTTAATCTGTACCAAGTTTGGGTAACAAGACTACAGAAGGATACAATAAGCACACTTCCGTTTTAAAGGTTGGTTGAGAATGAAGTCACTGCTTTTTCCTCTAGATGAATGATATCCAAGTGCCAGATAATTGAAGTCCTTCCATTAATGTTCATTGCTTGGAGGTGGGAGGTATAGGCTTTCTCCCTAAATCCGTTTACTGTGTAGGTAGAGGGATGCAAAAGAAACAAGTCTGTTGTGCTTTGTCCATAGGTACATTTCCAAGCCTTTCTAGTAGACCATGGGAATGGAGATGTCAGATTTTAACCTTGCTTTATAATTTAACACGCATACATATTTGCTAGCTGTTATTAAATCTGGCGTTACACCTTACTGTCTTTTTGATGGGCTAAATAGCCTCATGAAAAATACAATATGTTATTTTGTTATGCTTTTTTTTGGAGTTTAAGATCTCTTTTATTCAAACTGCAGAGATACTAAGAAAAATACTTTTGGTTGCTAATGATATAGAAAGTGCTATCTACTGTGTATGCCAGCCACTAAATAGTATAAATTAATGCTTAAAAGTGCATTAAGCATGTCTCAAACATTCACAGCCTAAAAGAGACCCTATCCCATCTCTTTCTTGAAATTATGTTAAAAGTATTTATGTTTTATTTAAAATTCCAATTAGAATTTTTTCTGTGATTTTTCCTGAAGGATTTAGTGATTCAAAAGGAAAGGTGTTTTTTATTTTTTTATCATTATTATCATTACTACTACGACTTTAAATCTGATTTCAAACACACACAAAAAAAATTACTTGGATGTTTCTTTTTACCCCATTTCTTCTCCCTGGTGTAGAGTGAGGGGAATATAGAAATTTTCTTAGAGCCACGTCAGTCTAACAGAAGATGCAGATGTTGTTCATGCGTACAGATTAACAAGGACAAGTGAGGTTGTGAGGATTTAGCAGCACCTCTGCAACTTCTGTATTGCTCCTACTCCGGAATAAACAATTATGCAAAGAATTAGCAGAAAACAACTGAAATGTAAAATAACCCCTCACATTAGGCTACTCTGAAGGTTTTGTCTCTGTACTTAAAATGTGAGAGTATACACCAGCAGTTCATTGTAGTGCAGTCAGTGTCATTACAAATGAAGCGAGAATGTTTCCATTTGGTTTAGTTTCAAAGCCTTTGTTTCATTTCAACTGTTCCATGAAGGAAGGCTTTGGTTGTGGGGCATTCTCACAGGTAAGTATATTTTGCTTCAGTGTGGAATGACTCCACAAGTGATCTCAGCAAGGACAGGTACACAGACTGCAGAAATGAAGCAATATAATTATTTAGGTTTCTGAAAAGACTGAGAAACATAAAATTCATGGTATATATTGTGGTCACTTTGACATGGTGAGCATTATTAAGTGGGTTTACCTCTTGACCCATTTATGATAAAAACCTGTCTCAGGTTTTCTCACATGCATTAGTATTGCTTTGTATAGTATGCTTTTTCACCTTTTCTGCTCTTATTTACAGATGAAGTGTCTGGTGGCTCCTGTATTTTGCTGATCCTGCTGTGCATAGCAACTGTTTTCCTTAGCATTGGAGGAACTGCACTGTACTGCACCTTTGGTGACATGGAATCCCCTGTGTGTACTGATTTTGCAGCCAACATGGATTTCTATTATACACAGATACTGCAGCGTGTGGAAGAACTTAAACACTGGATAGCCTTCTCGTAGCTGAAAGGAGTGGAGACAGCACGTTGAGAGCTCACCAGTGGTTACTGGAGAGGGTAGAACAAAATTGTGATTTCGAGTTCTCTAACACTTGCCACCTGCAGGCGATGTGTATTTGACAATATACTTTCACATTTACTTAGAAATCAAGAAAATTTTAGTTTAGCAATCAGGTGGCAAAATGTTCACATCTGTTCACAACTGTAGCAGTGTGGTATGGGAGCATAAAAAGTTATTATCTTCATCCTTTTGAGAGTAGGCAAGTAGCTTTTCATCCACTTGAGCAAGCGAAGAAGAAGGAAGAAAATTACTGTCTTCTATATTCTCTCCCATTGCCACACATTGTGTAAGCAATCTCTGGAAGCTTAGTAAAAGGACAGCTTTAATTTACAGCTGTTTGTGCAAAGGTGTTGCCTCCAGCTATCATGCAATAAGTCTCTGTTTTATGGAAACATTATTTTTTTTTCTAAGTCTTACTGTTTTTATCCGTTTTATTTCTCCTGGTGAGTCATGTAATTATTTGGGTGGAGTGAGAAAAGCGCAGTGGCATTTAAGGAGCCCTCATTTGGTGATAACCAGGCTGACCCTGTATCTTATAGCTTACAGTGAATATCATGAATGGGATAAATCTGCTGGCAGATTTCACTAAATTTCTTGGACCTTTACTCTCAGTGTCATGTGGGTTGTTTTAGAAATGGAAGGTTAAAAAAGAAATCACTGGTCTCACTAAAAATGGAAGGTTAAAAAAGAAATCACTGGTCTCACTAAAAACAGAAACAAAAGAAAGATGTTTAGTAAATTATTCGTACTAAATAATCAAGTGGCTTTGGCCAATTTTAAAGCACCTGGTAGCAGGTGTGAGGCTAACCAGGTTTTCCTCCAGCTATGTCACTGACTTGGAGTCTTGGAGTAATCACTTTGTGCCTCAATTTCTCCTCCATAAATGGGGAATAATGATCCTTGCCTTTGTCTATGAATATTTATTGGAATTAGGGCTCATGTCTGATTCATCCCAAATGAGTGCACAGGATCAGGGAACTGTGTGGCTGCAGCCTCTGTCAATGAGTGAAAGTCATGTAAAGTGGGACTGATCCAACAGAAGAGATTCAGAGGTTCACTGCAGATCCAAAGCATGTTAGTATTCCAGGGCACTTTTTCCAGCTGATAAAGCACATTTGCATCTATTTGCCCTGCAGTTCTGAGACCTGCATTGTAAAATCTGTTCCTTCTCTATCAGCTTTACAAATTTAGATCAGTACAAAGAGTCGTTTTAAATGGTTATTTCTATCACTTGGTGCTCAGTCCTCCCCATATGGTGGTCAGAGAAGCACTGACAGGGCAGTGAAGGTGAGAATTAGACACACAGGCCTTTGGGCCACACTCTGGTCGAGATGTGGCAGCTGTTCTTGCACAGAGCACAATGGTCCAGCCCTGCTGACGGTGTGAGTGTGAAACAATTCCTTTACACCTCAGGAAACAGCATTTTCGAGGGGTCCACTTCACTCCACTCTGTGATTTCCTGCTTACTAACCTTGTATGATGCAGTGTGTTCAGGTTTAGGATATTATTTTGTAAAATGCTATGAAGTGAAATCTTTGAGATACTGCTCAGAATTATAACATTAAAGATCATGCTTTCTGACATTTGCAAGCAAATTGTCCCTCTAGTGAGCTTGATTGTTCCTAATGCACTGTTACACTTAACGGGTTTTTAAAGTGAAAGTTAAAATCATGTTTTTTCTAGAATAAACTGCATGTATGATTTCTCTTTTGGTTTTCACTGTGGAGGCTTAGTTTATTTATACCCTAGGGAGCCTCATGTGCAGCTTTATATTAAACTAGCAAATTTTAAAAGCCCAAATTAATGAAAACTTTTGCTTTTAGAATGAAACTCGAGAACGGTAGTTTGGGGGTTTTTTGTTTGTTTGATTGTTGTCCTCAGAGTATCATAAAGCTGGGCTACTCTAAAGAAGAAAGGGAAAGACACTTTAGTATTTTAAAGTGTTACTGGCTGGTTCAGTTTCTTATTTGAATTCTGGGTTTGTTTGTTTGTTTATTTATTTATTTCATTTTTCTTTTAAAGAGAAGCCTAATTTTCTTTTTTGGCAATTTACTCACAGAGTAATTAAAAAGCATGCATTCAGTTAAAGTATGTATTTATAGTGACTGTGTAGTTAGAATATATTTTGGGTTTCTGTAACTTTGCATTGAGTGTTTCAGCATATTAAGTTTATTCCTAAAGAGACAACTGTTGATTTCAGCTTAAAAAAAAATATTTTTAACTTTTTGTGCATTTCATCACCAAAAAGATCAAGAGGTGTTTATAGATCTATTTATTCAAAAGTATATCAGACATGGAGATCAAAGATCCACACCTTCTAGGTTCATTTAATTAAAACTATTTTAAAATAATTATTTTATTTTAAATAATAAAGCTATTTAAAGTCAAAGCAGTTTTCAATAAGTATTTCAGTTTTGAATCAGTGGCCCAAATCTCCCGGTATGTTCTCTTTGTGCTATATTCCTGGTGCAAAGACTCACTAATATCAGCAGAACTGCCTACAAGATCATGAAGAGGTTGGGCAGCACTTTGCCAACACGTACCCACTGAGAAATGAGCAGCCAGACATTCTGTGTAACTCAGATACCCTACACTGGTAACTTGGAGCGTCTCTTCAGCCTTCCCAAGCTGTGCCCAGGTGCCACACCTGCAAAGTCTCTCAGCATCTGAGGGAGCAGAAAGGGCACGTGTGCACAGGCTGTCCAGCTCCTGATCTGAGCTGCTCACTCCTCAGTTGCAAACGAGGGTTCAAATCTGGATCTAATTTCTGTTGGCATTCCTTTATAAAAAGCTGATGGTGCAAATTCTTGCATCATGTGACAATTCTGTCAGTGCAAATCATTTGCCTGGTCAAATGTGCAGCTACCAACAGAACAAAATTTGCTTTTTGTTGGAACTCCAAAGAGCGTGTGGATAGGCTTGATGCTGGCCTTCCTATGTGTTCTGTTCTCTTTGGAATACTGGTGACATTGCTTCCACCTGGGTGACCTGAGGGGTTAGGATTTACAGACAGGTAAATCAAAGCAAAAAGAAATAGTGGATTTGAACAGTTACTACTCTTGTCTGAGTGTTCAAGGTAAAATAATACCAAGCAACCAAGATT
The DNA here is from genome assembly GCA_013389985.1 of Dryoscopus gambensis. NCBI lineage: Eukaryota > Metazoa > Chordata > Aves > Passeriformes > Malaconotidae > Dryoscopus > Dryoscopus gambensis. The sequence continues at coordinate 43,013 of WEIT01019269.1, read as the reverse complement.
GTTTCAGGAGGAAGAAAACAGTGGGAAAAGGCTTCCCCTTCACACACTTGGTGCATTTTAAAGTCTTTTGTGTATAACTTTTTATTTTCTCTGTTTCCTTCCCTGCCACTGTCTTTATGGCTGTTCTGCTTGGCAGTAGGGGAAACATACTGTGCTGACTTAAACATTTGTAATTGGCAGGAAAATTCAGGGAATGGTTCCATACTTGACAGTAGTTAAAAATATTTTCATAAAATAGGACTGGATTTCAGGTTGCTAGTGTACCTTCAGAGAAGCTGGGGCACTTAATCACCTGCAGCACTCTACTAGAAACCCCCACCTTCCTGTTTATTCTTTGAGCATAATTATTTCAAAGAGATTCTTGTGATAAGGAAAAAGCCAGCAAGACTTTTCATGTAGATTCAGCATTATGCTGACAAAAAGATCTGACCACATAATTAACACCCTCACCCCGAACAGCCCAGACTACACCACGAAAGGCACTGTGGTGTAGCACAGCCACACCATTCTGCAGGCTGCTTCTCAAGACAGCGGAAGGAAGCAGACATGCCACAGCCCAGATATTCCAGCAGAAGTTTGTGATCTAGACAGAGCGTGTGGTTTAGGGTTTTTTTCCATTATCTTTGCTTTCATACCTGGAAAATGCATAGTAGCCCTGGTGACAAGCAGTAGGGAGTATTGTAAAAAAAAGGGAAACTCCTGTTTAGGGTTCTTGGTAGTAAAGGGCAAGTTTGAACTATCAGGTAAACACTGGAAATCCAGATTCTTGTGTGACTGGGTACTGTTCCACTCAATAACCTAAAGGGATGTTACCCTCCTAATGAAACCTGTTTGCCTACTTTGTACTGTAATGTAAAACCAAGAATATCTGAAAGGAATTAAAGTTATTTGTAACAAATTTATCTTAAGCTTCCTTTAGCAAAAGGAGTAAATAACTGTCTTTGAAAGTCACCCAAGCTTGTAATTTACATACTGTAGCAAAAAAAAAAATAAAATAAAAACTGTCCCAAAGAAAATACGTGACCTTTTTTGGGTACTGTGATTTCTAAATGTCTGAAAAGACTGAGATGATTTTCTGTGAAACTCAAGTAAATGAGCAGTACCTCCAATAAGAATTTCATGGTCAAGCCCAAACCAGAATGGAAAACGAGGAGAAAACATGTAAGGTTTGGTCTGATTTTTGGTGTAGTTTTCCTGGGTGATTTGTCTTTGTTTCAGTAGTTAAACAAAACCCAGCTTCCTCCCAGAGCCTGGTGCCACCAGACAGGTGGGTTTCAAGTACCAAAATGTTGCCTTACCGCATCATTGTGAAAGCAAACTGACTGATGGGGAGTTGCAGAATTCCTAGTAATTGGTGGGTGACCTGGATAGCAGTCACAAGACATTCTGCTCTCTGAACTCAATTAAATAAATAAAAACCCACAGTTGCAAGTCAGTCCAACCCAGAAGCCTCTGATCTGGAGTATGCCAACTCTTCAACGCTTCTCCACCCATTTCTATTCCTTCTGTCTCCTTCCCACTTCACCATTTCTTTCCCAGTATGAAATAGCACAAGTTCTATCATTCACAGGACCGTAAGTGTTAGGAATGGAGTTAGGAAGGGTCCTCAGTAATCTCTAGTCCAAACTCCTGCTCAAGGCAAGGTCAGCTGAGATCAGACCAAATTGCTCAGGGCTTTATCCAGTTGGGTCTTGAAACCCTCCAAGGATGGAGAGTGCACAAACTCCCTGGGCATATTCTTCTGCCTGGCTGTCCTCAGGGTGAACAAATTCTTCTTTATACCCTGTATCATCTCTCTTTCAATTTGTTGTCTCTCATTCTCCTGACACACACTGCTGTGAGGGAGCATCTTAGTAACCTCCTCAGAGAAATCATCTCTTCCCCAGGCTATACAGTATTTTCTACCACTGTCCTTCTGATTCTTCTCACCTTCTTGTCCACAGTATCTTCTTTCCTGACAGGGGTCCAGAATCCTTCTATTAGAATAGGGATCCTGCATCCCTTTCCTCGTTGTTGATTTCAGCTTAAAATTAAGATTAAGTAAGATTAAATAAAATTAAGATTTAGAAATCAGCAATGAGGCCACAGGCAAAACTGAAATAGCAATTGCAACTACTATTGCAATAAAAACTCTGGATGACTCTCGCTGGCTCACCAGTGTGTAGCAGTGATTGCAGAACTTACGCTGATTCTTGTACTGCTCTTAAGCAGTTTAAAAGACTGCATGCTGACATCCATGGGTCTTAATGAAATAATCTAAATATTTTTCTCTAAAATAGCTAGCCAAGGAAGCCTAAAATATTTAACTATGAAGTCCTTTTTTAAAAATGAGTTCTTTAGACTGGTGTTTTAAGGCTCCTTTTTATGATTTGAGATTTGTATTACTTTGAATTAAATGTCATGGTAATTCTTCTTTGTCATAACATGAGCCTAGGGTTTACTGATTTCAGTAATGTCCAAAATTTGTCATTTCTTGAAGAAAATGATGGTGGGGAGTAGATGGCATGCTGTTTTAGAGTTGCTTTGTGACAGCTGTTACTGAATTGATACCAGTGAATTTCAGCCTAAGTCGTACACTTGGGTTCATTCTTTTTTAATATGCCAAACAAGCAAAAATAGAAAATATAGACAGCACTGAAGCACACCCAAAATTTCTACGACATGTCCAATAGTGGACCAAAGGCCTCCATTATTCTAAAATTGTTAAGCTGCTCTTTCTTGAAAACAAGTTTGAATCCATCTTCACATGACATCAGATCCATCAGCTCTCTCCGTCTGCTTTTTGCCAAGGAACTGTCTAGCAAAGTGGCATCTTTTAGCCAAGTTGGGCCCCTGATGTAGCAATCATTTGTTAGGCTGCTGGGAAGTTTCCAGTAACACTTCTGTCAAGTGCCAGTTAAGGATCGTGTCCCATTTCATTGCCTGGCACTGAAAATGAGTTTAAGCCCCACTATTGTGCTTTCATAGACTAATCAACTTCAAAGCTGTTACCAAAAACAACTTTCAGAGTGAGAGCTGAATGTTTTTCAGAAAGTGCCATGTGCCAAGAGAAAACTTAACTGGTTTTGCCATAACATGTCCAGATTCCAGAGTCGCTGTTTGCAGTGCACAGAAGCAGTGCCCATGCTGTGTTTCCAGCAGTGCACCCCTAAAGCTGGCCAGGATTCATTCTGTTCTCCTGAGCGGGCAGCCTTGCACAAGAAGGTAGTGGTTGCATTAGAAGTGGTGAAGAACCAGAAGTGGTAGAAATTGAGCAAGGTGAGATGTTCCTTCCACATAAACCTTACACCTAAAAGTAGAGGTGCTGGTTTGGTTGGTTGGTTGTTTTTACTTTTACCTAGGAACTATTCACCAGTTTTCTTTCTTAACTTTTTATTAGAGAAATACAGCATTAAGCCAATTCCTCTGTTTCTTTTCCTGAAATAGGAGTTGATACTTTTTGCCAGAGAGAACATGCATCTTGCCACATGATGCTGAGAATCTTCGTGCTTGTGCAGCTTTTCTGCCAGAATTTCTAACGAAATCGATAGATAGTCTCTGAGGCTGTGAGAGTAGCAAGAATATTTTCACACTACTTTTCCCGAGGCAGCTGAATTCAGTGCACTATAGAAGGGACTTGCAGAAAAAAAGGGAGTGGAACATTTGAATCACTAAGGATCCATACAGTCAACTTCAGCAAGACAAAATATCAGTATCTACCATCACAGAAACCAGCCAGGTTGCTCCAAAAGACGCACCATAAATAATAAAAAAGAGTATGTTTGAAAACAGATATAAAGAAAAAAATATACTGAGGTTTCTAATAACTTTTCAAAGATGTGAAGATTTAGGCAGAAGTTGATAAATTAAATAAGGGGGAAGAACTTCTCAGTGTTACACAAAGGTAAAGACAAAGAACCCTATGGGCAAAAGGGCTGCAGAAATATGTAGCAAAGATCTTAGATCAACTATGGTAATTTTTCACTAGAAAAGAATCAAAAATATTTCTAATAAATATATCTATCAGTGATGGGGGGTTTTTCATCAGATTTTACAGAAACAGAAAAAAGATGCACAACAGCTTAATGACATCAGGGAGGAAAAGGGACTAAGGATTGAAATACTGTTAAATTCTTTGTTGGACTCCTTAGGAGCAATTTAAGTGGTTTGTACAAAGTCACGTAGCAGGAAGAAGGGCAGGATCAGAGCTTGTACATCCTATTTTATGGTCTTTTGTCTGTTCCCAGTTCCCACTAGGACATCACAGATTAGGGAAGATAAACGACTACCCTTTTGTTCATAGTCTCTTTGACTTCACACAGCTTTGAAGACTGTCTTAAAGATATTTTTATATCCTTATAAATTTTGTGGTGATCTTAAGGAATCAATTTTATTCAAGGGATGAATTTCCTTTCTAGTATGCAGGACAAACTGCAAATGCCCTTTTAGCATATTTTTAGTACTTGATATCATCATAGCCATGGTAGCTGGTTGCTATTTACATGTATTAAAACAAATGGTATCAACAGACCACAAACTTGTGGGAACACAAAGTATAATGGCAATTTCTATCATCAGAAAATGAGGCTCAGGCTGTCTGTAGTTACTCTGTGCTTCACCATCTAACCCTTTCTACTCATGCTCTGTTAAGTACCAGGAAAATAACGATTCTGAGCCGAAGGGGCCCTGCTGAGAATCCTCATCAAGCCACAATCTCGCAGCTCTGCTGGGCTTCACACAATACCTATCGCTGTGCCAAGAGGGAGGAAACAAAGCGATGTGGAAAGAAGCCGCAGTCACCAGATTCTGCCTCCCGGCAGAAATGAAGTTCTTGTGAGGCACAGAAATGCTTTGACCACGGAATGGATGTTGTCATCACTGTCTGCAAATCTGAAAGATGAAAATCATTTCAAATGTTCTTGGCATCCCTCAAAATGACTTTAATAACCCTATTTTCATTTCAATTTTTTTGTTACTGAAAGCTTTCCCTTAGTTGAAGGCATAGAAAATAACACAATGGTTTTTTTTGAGGGTTTTTTCGTGTGTACTGTCTCTTGTATTTTTCTATATATAGGGCATTACTTTTCTGAGTCTATTCACTGCGTAATAGCCCATGATTTACCTACAAAACAAAGTAGATGGCCATTAGCAGTAAGTGACTCATGTATTATAAAACAGCCCCATTACAAGGAACCATCCCTATCAAGTCATGCAGTAGGATGATGAAACAGTATTTTCAGGGAATTAGCTGAATTTCACAATGCGTAGCAAGCCTTGCGCAGCCCACCCACACTGCCAGCTCAGGCTGGCACTTTGTTCGAATTCGTGCTGGGATCTTTCATGGCTACAATTTCTCAGTACAGAGCAGCCAGGGAGGCAAATATTCTCCCCTTTGCTCCTTTGACCACAAACATGACCAGGTCTCTCAAAGCTGAACAGAACAGCCAAGAGTCATCTGTAAAGGCACCTACCATTTTGGTTATGAAACCCCAAAACTGTGAATCAAATGTTCTGCTCCCAGGAGATCAAGCAGTGTCCTTTAAGACTGAGCCTGAAATTGTTTTGCCTACAGTCCAGCATAGAAGAGACTTCACAGGGTGTCCTATGGTACCTTCAGAAGTAGCTCAAAGTAATTGCTATCCTGAGCACTCCCCAAAAAAGTTATAAGAATCTAAACTTGCTGCTATTCATTAAGTAGATATATGTAGTATGAGGCATTGAAAACTTTGGGATCCCTGAATAAAAGCATCGTGGAAACCCTGAAAAGACTTGTAGAAAATTTTGAGTGGAAGCAGTGCTGCTGAGACTGCCTTATGATTTCAATATCATTCAAATATTAACAAGTTTCTTAAGGTAAAAAGGCTGCACTTTAAAGCATTAACCATCAAAGAACACTTACCATCACAATCATGAATTTAAATATGGTTTAGCAGGTCACACTAGGACAGAGACAGGGCAAGTTTAATTTTTTTTTCTGGCTATTGTTCTGAACTGCACTGTTAAATAGAAAACCTCTTTCTTTCCAGGTTTGGGTTTTACATAGTCCTTCTATTCTTTTCCATTTTATTTTCCTCAAATCTTCATTCCTGCCTCTGAACAAAATCCTTTTTTACTAATTGTTACCATCCAGTTTAAACCCAGACGAGCAAAGAAAACTGAGTCTCTGTGCATAAACCAGACGGAACTCTGAGAAGGTTCAAAATATTCCCAAAAACGAGACTAAAACCAAACGCGGTTAGATGTTGGTGCCAAAAAAAAATTGATGTATTTTATTTGATAGTAAAAGAGGCAAAGAGAAGGAAAGAGAAGATAAGAGAAAGAAAGAAAGACATAGAGAAAGAAGTGTGCGGGGGTGGGGGGGGATGAGGAGACAGGAAGGGGTGGCGGGGGTTAGGTAGAAGCACTATCACCCACCCGAGGGTCCCAGCCACGTCTCGCTGCTCCCCTCCATCTGCTCTTCTGGTGGTGAGGGTCCCCCACTGCCATGCTACGCCACGCCGCCACACTCCGAGGAGTAAAGATTAATGCACGCTTTCGGCAGATGGGAATGCCCGGGTGCCTCCCTTGCAGGGGCCAGCTTGACACACTGTCGCTTGCAACACTGAGGGTCTGCTGCACCATCTGGTGCCGGGTCTGGGGACCCCTTTGAGGGGGGCTCTTTGATGGGCCATGTCACCCCCTTCGGCTGTGGATAAGCTTTTCCCTCCCCGGGTGAAGGGCTCCTGAGCTGGGCTCCTCTGCACCTTGGAGGATGGGCGGTCACTGCCTCTCACCAGGGGCTTTTCCACACACATCCAAAGCCTCTCTCCCCCGCCCTTTGGTGCCAGGGTCTGTGCCAGCCTGACAGCTGATAGACCTGGGGCCGTGGTCTCCACCTTGGAGGTGTTAAGCTTAGGGTTTGCGAATGTCCCCAGCCCTGAGTTGTTACTTTGTCTTATCTTCATCAGCGAGCGGTGTAAGGCCTCAGTCAGGGCCCCATTCAGGGTGCGGTGGTCTTCTCTGCAGCCTTTGCAACACAGTTTTAAAAGTCCTCCATGAAAAAGTTTAAGTTATAAACTGTAATATTTCAGTCTCTGACACTAATTGGCTCAGTAATTTTTTATATATGGCCAGAGAAGAAAATGGCTGTGGCTGAAAAAGGCTGTGCTGTGACACGGTTTGAAGTAGTTGGGAGGAAGAGTTGATGACGTGATTAAGAACACAAAACTGGAACTTGCGAGGGTTTACTTTAATTGTCTGCTCTTCCAAGAATTTCCTATGTGGTCTTAAGCACATCACTTAGTCCTGTGTTTCAATACACTGCATATGTAACAGGGACAATTCTCTGAAGCACCCTGTGGCAGTACTTATTCTAATGATCCTTAGTGTGAGCGGAGTCATGGTAATTTCAGAAGTAGAACGTTTTAAGCAATATCAGCAACTTGCTAGTCATGCTTTGACTGAAATGGTTACCGTGCATTGTCACAAGTAATTGCCATGAACCCTGCATCGGAGAAAAGAAGGGAAAAAAACTCTTCTTTTTATTCACTTTTTGAGTTTTCTATGAATATGAAAGCTGTTTCAGAGGGCCTGTAGGAAAGAAGTATTGAAAAATAGGGAGATACATTTTAGTATTTCTGCCAGTTTTTGTGCTGTGCCATCAGGTGAATAAATTGCATTCAGTTTTAGGGGGTTTTCTGTAAGTGGTTTTAGCATCATAATGACTATACTGTGAGATTTTACAGCTATTTTAAGCTACCTGTAGAAGTAAAAACCAGTTTTGCCTCCCTGCATTTCCCTATGGGAGTGAGGGGTAAAGCCAGTTACTTGATGGATTTCTGTCTCTGGTATCTGCAGTGCACAGACTTATTGGTCCTTCCCACTTCATACCATCTGCAGTGGAACAGAGCTTTTAATGGGCTTAATGTTGCTGGTGGTCTCTGCGAAGGGTGGGGAAAGGAGGGGGGATGTGGGCAGAAACAAACTGTGGAAAATACAACCAGATTGTTTCTTAAGTATTAATACTAAAAGCTTTGAAAGATAATGTGCAAGTCTGTCCCCCACCCTTTTCACATTTATACCAATTAAGCATTTTGCTATGTGTGACTCACTGTGGTGACAGGATTAGCTGGGATTTAGTGATTTAGATATATTTAGTGATTTAGATTCTGAAGTTCACTGAGAAATTGCCCATCATAAGCTATTCACTGGAAATCTTGAAAATAATGTGGGAGGCTGATATAAAGGAAGAAATAAGCCAAATTAAGTTACACCTTCCAGTTCAAACACAACCTAGAAATTCCCTGGTGCAGCTGCCTCCAGAAGCACCCTTCTGTCACAGATATTAGCTGTGGAAACTGCCCTTGACTGCAGAGAAATTTGAGCATCTTGTTGGTTCTGTGGGGGTTTTTCCCTTTTTGTAAGTGACCTCCTTGTAGGTTTTTGTGCAGAAGGTAGAGGTTTTGCCCATTTTCTTCCAAAATATGTACCCAGGTGGTGGCAGAGAAGAGCGATGCTATCATAATCTCTTACTGAAATAGGAAAAGATTATGGTCACAGCAGGTAGCACCCATTTTTTGGTGCTATTGTTACATTTCTGTGGGCCCATTTTTCAGAACCTTGCATATCCTATTCTTTTCAGTTGATGCTGGGAGTACTAAATACAGAGAAGTCACCATTAAATGCTGTCTATCCCTATGTCACACAGGAAAACCAGAAATGGATGTTAGATGAATAATCCTATCAGCCCGTATTAAAATTCATTGTTAGATCTTTGTGAGCTGAGGTTCTTATCTCAGAACATCTCACTGAGGTGCTGCTTTTCAGCACCTCATGATTTCCAGGGCACATTTGAATAAATGGTAAAAAATCTTTGGGAAGGGGAGGGGAAGAGTAGGTCATGTAATTAGATAAAAATAGGTCATATGACTGGGATTTTCCTTGTGATGAAATACTCGCTGCTGCCAATCTATTCAAATTGGAGAGAGACAGGGGAGCAAGGGATACAACTGTATTGTCCTTTCTTCAGGCTATTTCTTGTTTCTCATTGTCTCTCGACCTCAAATATCTCATTCTCAAAAAAAATTCAGACTCCTACTGCTGCTGCTGCTGCTTCTCTTACTGTGAGGAGCACTCCTTTCTTAAAGTAAATTACTGATTGACTATGCTGGATGTGTCACCAGAAATGCATAGTATCATTAAGATAAGTCATTTGCTTCCTTTTGAGTTTTCCTCCTTTGGAGGAAGAATTTCATTGAGGTGAATTTTATCTAGGCTGCAAATTTCCTGTGTAACTACCTTTGAATTTCAAATTTGCTTCAAACCAGCACATGGCCCATGCATGGTCTCTGTACTTGGCCCAGCTTGCACCCATTTAATGTGCATTGCGGAGCAGCCTTCTCTCAAATGATGCAAAGTTGTTGGCAGAGATCAAGTCTTCTATCTTTTTAAGGCAACGCCTCAGTATTTACAAGAAAGCCTTCAAACACCGTAGTTAAATTAGTGCTAATCCATCACTTCAAGTGAATAGTTCCATAAGCAGAACCTGATGTGGAGGAGGCAGTTTGACCTGACCTCATTGACTAACGATGGGAGAAGAATACTGAATAGCTTCCCAGTGACTACAGAACAGGAATCCTTGAAACAACAGGATATGCTAATGTAATTAAAGACAACATCATAATACATAGGTACCAAAAACCCAAATAACAAAGTTCAAGCAGTCTTATTTCTGGGATTTGAGGCATTGGTTTTACAATCTTAATAAACAGTGCTCTTTAGAGAAGCAGCAACAGAGCTGCATTGCTTTAAAATATTCAGCTCAATCAAAATCAGAACACTTCTGAGTGTTGGGCTATTTTCTTCTAAAACCAGATCACAGCGAAATGGAAGAAGCCATTTGATAGTCTTGCAACATCATCTCTAACTAGACCAAGCCAGATTTTTATACGCTCACAACCTTATCTGTTCTTACACCGATATCCTTGTAGAGATTTGTCATTGACCTTTCAGTCTTGGAGATAAGTATTTTATTGCTATTGTAATTAGCGTTTAAAGCACATTATGTGTCATACTGCTTGGCAGTGCACAGGTCCTGGTATCATGAGGGTTCTGCAGATGCTTCTCTTCTAGCACAGGGCTGCATCTCCCCAGACAAGAGCGGCCGAGAGCACAGGCAGACCTAGCTCTGCCTCCTTCCCTCTCCTCAGAATGTGCTACTGACCCACGGCAACAGCAGCGCAGGAGCAGCCCAGCTCCCCGGGCTCCAGCAGCACTCCTGCCCATACTTTGCCATGCCGTGGCTGGGGTGTAAGAGTGCTTAATTTCCCTCCCACCACTGCAGTGAGCCCCACAGAGGAATCTGATTTCAAGTACATTTGGCACATACCTAAAACTAGTAAAATGCTTTGAGACATTCTTGACTTTTTTTGTTTTAATGCTAAGAAGGAAAAAAAAAATCTCATTGTCATGATTTGACACAGTGATCTAATTTCAAGCTATAGATCTCATATTTTTTCAATAAATGATATGCTGAAAGAATCCCATAACTAGCTGCTATGACTTTTCTGTTGTTTCTGTATGTTACTACCCTGGTATAAGTTTTATCTCTTTGGTTCTTGTAACACTGCACTTCATAAACTGGAAAGCAGCATGACACTGTCTAATCCCTTTTCGTGACACTGACATCTTGAAATTACCAGTTCTTTCCTTCCAGGTTAACAAGAGAGGCTGGAAATCCATTTTAATGGCAGGTTTTTATTTTCCTGTAATTCATCTTTTTTATGCTGGCTGGGTAATTTAATTTGTTGTTGACCTAGTTCCAGCTATGAAAAATTAGACTATTCATTATCACAAAAGCTTCATCCTTTGGTCCTTAAAATAATGAGACTTTTAAAAAATATATGCTATTGATTATTTTATGTTACAGTATTTTTCTCACTGAGTCCCTTGTTTCATGTGAAAACATTTTCTTTGTACACAGCCTTGATGATGATTGCTTTTTAATTGAGAGGTGTAATTACTGCCAGGAAGGGTGACACTCAAATTTAGTCACGGACTAGTATTTGACCAGCATGGCACATGATGTAGTTGTCACGGGCACCAGAGCTTCGCTGCACGGATGTTTCCCTCCAGCAATATCGAGGCAGAAGCAGCCACTGTAATTAGAGGTTTGAAACCCACGTTGTGTAATTGGTTCTGCTACACTGTGCAGAATGAGTGACCCTGTAAAAAGTGGAAGAAGACAGAAAAGCAGGTTAAAAAGCAGGTTACATGAGTGATTCTTGCCATCCCCTCTAGGTGATTCATTCTTGCTTGCTTGCTCTCACTTTGGCAGTCCTGGGAGAAGCAATCAGTTCTCTCAAAGCTTTTTGGCAATTTCTCCCACTTCTAACAGGTTTTGGGGAGGAGCTGGATCCAATTGACCTTGGACAAGAGGTTGCATCTGTGAGGGTGATGGCTATGACTTTTTTGGTTCCACCTAGAATGGGAATTTGTCCCAGTTCCATCAATGAATGGCTCATTTCCTGGACATCTAAGTCAACATAAATCTCTGGTGAACATAAGGAAAATGCAGTTGTTAGTAATTATAACTTCCAGTGGAGTTAAGGTAAGCTCAACTTTTTTTTTTTCCTTTTGTTTTTGGCTGTTCTTTAGATTTGGATGCAGGTCAAAGGTGTTGCTGCTTGGCCAGCAGTCTGGTGGAATCTTGGACAAATTCCCCAAGTGCCTCCAGGAGTTTCCTAGGGTGGTAGGATCCGCAGAGCAACATTCCTGGAGCTGCTCCATGATTAAAGCTGAAGTCTCTAATAACATGTTCACTATTAATGTTTCTGCTGTTTTCCCTTCTAAGTATGGAAGTGGAAATAGTCCATGGAGACTTTTGTGCCCTCCATACCCACCAGAGTCCTTTGCCCTTCTGTTTCCAGCTGCAATAGGGAATTATGTGAGTGAGGGAGAGGTGCAGCTGCATTTAATAGTGACGCTAGCTCAGCCTGGGAGAAAGCAAAAGGGCCCAGAGGAATGGGAGGGAATAAAACTGAAAACTTTACAGCCACAGCTTTTGGATTTGAATGAGAGAGAAACCCCTCATGGGCCTCTTTTGTAAGGGTCATTTAGGGGTATCCTCTATGCAGTCCAGAATCTTTACCTGCTGCTAAGTGATTACACACTGTGTTAACTGAGATTTCAGACATTTTATGCAATCAGTTGTTTCTAGGAGACTGATAATCAGAGGTAAAGGCTTCCTCTCTGTGTTGTATTTTCAACCTTTTGTGTTTCATCCCAGGTGCAAGAGTGTTTTTGTAGTCTCAGCTAATTAGTGTGTATTCTTACTAGAATCCGAATTTTTTAATTTAAAACTTTTGTCCCTTGTGGTTATGGAGAAACAAATATTTTAAGAAGATTGAAGCCTTAGAAATGACAACTTAAATATAAAAAGCTTTATCTTCACTAGACTGTTTTTACTACCTATTCACTGTATTCAAATATTTCAGGGTCAGTATTTATTGTCCATCACAGTGTACAGATACTACTTGTTTATATCCACGGACCAGTGTTAAATCAGTCTCTTACCCAGTAAAACAGATATTGCAAAAATTAAGAGGTTATTAAGATGTTTTGCAGCCAACTCTAACCCCAAAGTCCTTGAAAGATCCTCCACCTGGAGGATCTGGAAAAGATAAATGCCATGCATGAAGGAGGACTTCCTAGTTATTTACACACCAGAAACTGTTCTTCCAATTTTTGAAAGACATCTGTGGAGAATCAAAATGAGTTCTTGGTAGCATGTTGCCTCATCAAACTGAGGAGGTGTCCTCTCCCTTCCTTTCTGTCAGTAAAATGCAGGTAAGTGTGAGGTCATGTGGTCTGTGTTCTGTCTGTGCATTTGGCACTTTCAGATGCATCAGAGACAACACAAAGAGGACGTAAATTAGAAGAGAGCACAAGTTGAGGATAGAGACAGAGGGAGCAAGCTCTGGGCACAGTTTGATGGCTTCCAAAAACTGGAAGGAAGGACACAGAAATCTTGAGACAATCTTGTTCAAATAAGAGGCCAGATATAACAGTGCCCCTTACGGTGTTTAGTCTAGTTGTGTGTGCATCCCCAGTCTAATTTTTGGCAGAAATTATTCTTTTCACTTTCACCCCTTCACTCTTCTCCACGGTCCCTGCAAGAGAGAGAAAACAAGGAGTGTGTGGCCTGATGATTTGAGAGAAGAGATTATTGAGAATTCCCACAAACAGAAAATTAGTCACAGTCTCTGGGAATGCTGGTAAGCAGAAACCTCAAACCCAAACAAGCATCCAGATTTTTATCTCAAAACAAATGTTGACCTCTGTGCAGCAAGTACTTTGCAGGCTGCTGCTTCAAAAACAGAATCTTTTACACACTTAGTCCTTCTTTGGGTTTTTCCTACCCCCTCCTTGCCGACATCAAATCGAATCCCCCCCTCTCTGCCGTCCTGGAGCTGGAGACTGGGAGCAGGGCAGGGCGGTGCCACCTGCTGGTGCCGGCGGGATCCTCTCGGCTGCTGCCTCGGACTGGGTGAGCACAGAGCCGTGGAATATCCTGAACTGGAAGGGACCCGCGAGCGTCATCGAGTCCAGCTCCTGGCCCTGCACAGCACCATCCCCAAGAGTCACACCGTGTGCCTGAGAGCACTGTCCAAGCGCTTCCTGAACTGTGTCAGGCTGGTGCTGTGACCACTGCCCTGGGGAGCCTGTTCAGTGCCCAGCCACCCTCTGGGTGAAGAACCTCTTCCTAATATCCAACCTAAACCTCCCCCGACACAGCTTCAGGCCTTTCCCTCTGGTCCTGTCACTGTCACCGGAGAGAAGAGATCAATGCCTGCCCCTCCTCTTCCCCTCACAAGGAAGCTGTAACTGCAGTGAGGTCTCCCCTCAGTCTCCTCTTCTCTCAGCTGAAAAAGCTGTGACCTCAGCCACTCCTCATACTGGCTTCCCCTCTGGGCCCCTCACCATCTTCATATCCCTCCTTTAGATGCTCTCTAATAATTTTATATCTTATATACCAGCACCCAGAACACAGTACTTGAGCATCCATGGCCTGTTTAGATCCTAATGAGTTATTTTTAAGCTAAAATGTCCCAGTTTCAGTTTCAGCTTCACCTGATGCATCTTGTTATTTATTCCTCTAAAGAAGATTAGTATTAAAAAAAAAATTAAATTAAAATTCCAGTGTGCTGTGTAAAAAAAAAATACAGAGTAGGCAGGACAACCAGAGGTCTTAGTATTTACCACTGGTATAGAATCATTATAGGACATGAGAAAGTGTTCATTAGAAATTACCTTTCTTCTGCAGAGGCAGGTATTGCTGTTAAGTACACAATGAAATATAAGAGCACTCTGTCTCCAGGCCCATTAATAAGCCTTTGGTGGTGCTACATCAGCACTTGCTTTGTTTTAGTGATGTGCTGTTTTTTAACAAGGCCCTGGCATGCTGCCATTAACTTGGTTTTATGTCTCTTTGCTGTGTTCATAGCCGTAGGCCAGATGGTTTCAGCATTATATTCTTCCTCTAACATGAAAGCTGATCACGGTGCTCCAAATTACCTTCATTCCACATGCTATACATTTTGTTGTGTATGACTGTGCATTCAGCATTAGTCTTTTCAGCTTAAACTAAACCTAGGAAATTTTGCATTTTGGAATTAGGCAGCAGGTAGAGCTGGTAACTGAGCACAGCTGTCAGTGGGGCTGTTACTCTCTTGGGAAGCCTCAACTGCCACTGGATTTGTAGGACAGGGTAGAGCAATTGCTTTGAAAAATTCCAGTTCAGTGTTTAGTGTGTGATTAATTGGTGAACTAGCCTGGGAGGTGTGTGAAGACAGTGCAGAGGTTTCTACTACGACAGCCTTTAGGTGTTTCCCCTTCTTCTGGGATCTTTTGCAAAAACAAGCAAACAAACCTCCTTTAGTGAGCCTGTGATGAGCCTGATGTGATGGGCAGGGAAATGCCTGGTAATGTCAAATGCAAAACTCCAGTTCTTCGTCCCCTTCCTCATTTGGGCAAATTAACTTTACAGTGCTCACTCATCCTTGGCTGGTGGAGTAACACTTGTCACTCTGCTCTGATTAACTTCATGGCTGCTCTCTTACCCACTCCTAAATATGAATCTGGATTTGAGAACTCCAGAAATGAGCTCTCAGTGAGGCAGTGCAGTGTGAACACAGGAACCATGTGGGAACTACTGCTGCTGCACCCAGAAGAGGGTAGGACTGTAAAAGGTTGTTAGTGGCATATATCTAGGAGACAAGAATTTTTTGGTGAAAAAAGAATCTTGAAAAAGTAAGAATATATATATAACAGAAGCTAATCTCTGGTTGTGGTTGAGGGATGCATTAAAATGCAGTCTCATGAGCATAGCAACAATGATAACAAGACGAGAATATCAGCAGCTGGGAACAGTGTTGCTAGTGCCCACAGTTTGCTGTAGCAGCCAGTAGTGCCTAGACAAGAGAGTATAACCAAGACAAGGGGTTCCACACTCCTCTGTAGCTTAAGTTCATTGTATACAAAAAGGTCCCTTCCATTCTTCATTCCAGGAGGAAATAATTAAACTGGCAGGTAGAGAAAAGACAATAGGAAAAACAAACATGTCTCAAGCTGCACGTTCCATGAGATTTTTTTTTTCTATTTTAGATTTTTTTTTAAATTACTGTAAATTTTGAACAAATTTAAATATTTTCAAAACTTTGCAAATGGGATGTTGCTGTGGGAGGACCCCAAATCCTGGGGGGGATTTAATGAATTGCAACATCTCCTCTTTAGGCTTACAGTAGCCATGTCTTAGATTTCATATGTCATGTAGAAACTTGAGCAGTCTGAATTTTTAAAAAGTTAGTGATGCACCCATTTGCTTATTCTATAAGCTATCAAGTGAACTGATTTGTATGCCAGCCTTATTTCTGACAGCTGTTTTGCTTTCATTGCGGCAAAACCCTCTACTACACTCCCTTCCATGTTTTAGAAAATATTTGTCTTACCTGCAGTAGGAATTTATACAACCCTGCTGCTTTCATTTTGCGAGTGGTTTGGAAACAGCTTCGTTTCAATCTGTCTCTAGCACCATTAAAACTGCATTTGGTTTTTTAGCTTTTCCAGAAACTTCTGAAAAGAAGAACTTAGCTTTGTGAAGCAGAAGTGGTGTGAACTGTTACCATACAGGTACAAAGATCCTTTGCCTGTTTATTTGTTTTGAAAGCATTTGTGTTTGAATTTAGCTTTTCAGTCAATAGGTATGTGGTAGCTGGTGGTGATCTCTGAGCGTAGAAGACCAACACAACTCACTAGAGGGAGCCCAGACACAATTTCTGATCTTAGCAAGGAGCTAATACACCACACCGTGTTACTTGCCGTGTGTTTTGTTGGTAAATCTCTCCAGTTGATTAAATTCTAGTTTCTGCGTGGGCAGCTTCATAGCCTGCATTATGAAAAGTACACTGAGATTTCAATTGCAGATAATTTGCAAATCAATACTGAAGTGTACAGAGAAGTGTCAAATTTTAATTTGTTTGTGAGCACTGGTAGATATTACAAGAATGCATTTTTTGAAACTATAAAAATGTGTCAGAAGAGCTTTGTTTCAGTTCCTGCCTGCCTATTCCCTCCTAGTGCTTTCCTTCCTATTTCACTAGAACCTCAGACCCATGTCCTGACATCCTTCTGCTGCATGTCCTGCTCCTACAAACCAGTGTACCTACCTCAGACACTCTCCTGGCACAGTAACACACCTCAGCCAGAGCCCAACCTTTGGCCTCTGCCCCTGACCTAACCCCCTCACCTACCTACAGCACATTAGGTTTCACCAATGTGCTTTATCTTATGCTTTGCCCTTATCTTTCCTTGCTGCACCACTGTGAGCTGCAGGTGCAGGTTTGGGCACTGCTTGTGTTGCCGCTGGAGGCGTTCTGAGAGGAGCAGTCGACTGCACTCTGTACAGCAGCGAGGTTCTGTTGACTCGCAGTAACTGCTGTTGGGAAAGTGTTTATCTGCTGTTCCAGAAGTGATTAAGGAGTAAAGACCTTTAACAATGTGGTCAGGTATTATCTGCCATCAGGCTGTCCTCCCCGTGTCATGCAGCCGCTGCTCACGTGGAGGCCTTTGCTCTTGTTTAGGCAAGAGTCAGCACATGGCAGACTTGGGATCCACTGCTGTGCCATGTGAGCTGATTTTTTCTTTAAGAAACACTTGTAAAAAAGTTTTTCTGCCACACCTTAGGAGCCTTTTTTGCTGGAGAAGACTAAAATACTGATATGAGTTAGAAAAATCGTCTGAAACACTTAGGACGCTCTTAGGCACTCTGCTAGAGGGGAGGTGCTACAGGAGGAGGTCAGAGAAGATCAGACAGGGGACTTTTAGCCTTATCACTCCGCACATGTTCAGGTCATAGTGAAAATGGTTAATAAGGTCAATTCCTTACTTCGTATGAGTTAAGCCACCTTCAGTGGATGACAAATAACAAGTTATTAATCAAGTAAAGTATTAAATAACTGATTCTCATCCAGGTTAAACACCTTGATGATATCCCAGAAACTCATAAAAGTGGGAGAGAATTGTCTCTGTGTTGGTCAGCAAGACTCTGTCCTGGCAAAAACCAATGCAGGGCTCTACACAGGTCTTGCAGAGTTATCTGGTGTGTTGCAGGTCTCTCAGGAACGTGGCAAAATGTGCTGCACAGCAGATATTCCTTATGTTGTAGGACTATTTAGTTCTTTAGGATTTCTCAGATTTCAGTTACTGGCCCTTCATGCTGCTGAACAGCCAGTTCTACAAAATGAGGGGAATTTGCTGTCTCTGCACTACATGTCTCTGTGTTTTTGTTCTTTCCATCCTCACAGTAAATGCTCCATGCACTGGTTGCTCAGTTTAGGACGAAAGTCAGTTGTGAGGCGAGGCAGTGGTCTGAAAGTTAAACTTCTGCTTTCTACAGAAAGAACAAAATTATATAGTTGGTGAATCTTGTGGCAATTCTCAGAAAACCTCCTTGATGAGATGTATTTGTGAGCAGAAGATTTTGAAAAATGTGTCCCATTCCAACATTACAGACAATAGGGATCTGTTAGGATCTTTGCTGTGAGGAGATGGAAGACACCTTGCCTTTGTCCATACTACAGACAGATCTAAATTCAAAGCAGCTGTGCTGTGCCAAGGTCAGTTAGGGGCTATTGAATAGCAACTGCATGGGGGACACAGAAGGAGCAGCTTTGAAGAGTTCCTCGTGCCCCTTATTTCAGGATAGGAATACCTTGTCAGTGTACAGTGGCTGAGAGCACCATTTGAAACTCTGCTCTCACCCCAAAACTCTGCAGCAATTCTGCTGCACAAAACATCCACACAGAACAAAGACAGCTGCACAAATGGTGTGCTCTCTTCTCCCACTTTCTTTCACAGGAACGGGAGGGAGAAAAGAAAAGCCCCACCACTGCACCATTTCTTCTTCCCTTATCAGGAACTCCCTGCCCTTCAACCTCTGACAATTCATGAAGCAGTAGCATTGTGGTGATGCAAGATCTGGTCCCTTACCCCTCTCTGGCTTCTTTATGATCTCAGGGACACTCCTTAAGCCTTAGCCTTGATTATTGGCTTGTGGGCAGTCAGCTCCCCATGAGCTTATCAGAAACACTGTCTGCTCCCAAGAACTTCTGTTGCCTAACAAGCTGCTGTTTTCTAACAAATAGCCTTGAAAACTTATTTTTGTCTGAGTAACAGCCTAAGTGGAATAATATTATTATTATACTTTTCAAGGAAAATCCCAGTAACTACCAGCCTGGATTGTGGCCACAGTGGAAATTTACAAATGACCAGAGTCGATCATCTTGCAGTCCTATAAAGAGTGGCCCTGAGTGAGATCCTTTGGGATCCTCTCGGCTGCAGGACATCTCCCCGAGTGGGACATCTCTAAAGCTCAACAACACGGGAGTTTGCGATACTCAGAGGACCACTGATGACAGGGCCTGGGCTGATACCCCCCACTCCTCATGGCTCAACTCCTCAGCTGTTGAGAGATGCAAAGGCGTCTGAGGTGAGTACTTCACTGAACTTAAGGGAAATTTTTGACAGGTATAGCTTTGTACATGCTTCTTTGTACGTGTGTGTGCATATGTGAATTGATTTTAATGCGGTACAGCAAACATACTGTGAGTGTTCCCATACAACATTCATAGTTAAATTAGATTTGTAATTAAGTTACTGTTGTGCTTATAACAAATCCTATCAGATGATTTTGTAAATGTTAAATTAATCAGTGATTAGGTTGTGCTACATTCCTAGGACTTAAACCATTGATCAAGTCTGATACTAAGTTTGGCAAAGGAGTCTACTCTGAATCTCATGAACCTCATGACTCAACAAAAGGGGCCCCTTTGCCCTTTGGCACCCTTGCCCTTCTCCATCCTTACACTTCTGGATCCCCAGTCTATGCATAAATCATTCTAGTCTGGTTTTAATCTGATTTTCCTTTGTGTACTTTATCTGAGTAACAGTGGTAGAGTGAACCTTGCCATCAAACTTTACTGTGCTTTTGCAAATTTATATGATACATATAAATTTATAAGATATATTTTTTTCTTGCTTTTGCTGATACCTTTGCTGGTAATTCCATAAGCAGCCCAGACCGCTCATTAGCAACAAACTTCACTGAGAGAGGGTGGCTTGCAAGGAAGTTATGATGGCACAAAGGTTTTAAAACTGCTATAGGAACAGAAGAAATAACTATGTGCTCTGCTTACAGAAGGAGAAAGAGAGAGATTTGCTGAGCTGCTGTAGTTTCTGGGATGAAGAGCAGAGTTTTGTGAAAGACCATCTTTCCTAACCCTTAACCAAAAGGAAACAGGTGCTGTGGATAATAGCTGGCCTCCCACCAGAGCTGTTCAAGATAGTACTGAGAAAAAAAAAGTCTTTGGAGGTCAAAAGATGGAATATATTACTACTTTAAAGATAGCTACAAGGTTTTTGAGAACAGTTATACATGTGTAGTTCAGCTGGGATTTTTAAATGTAACAAAAAATGAGCAGTTGTGTTTTTGCCAACATGTAAACTGGATAATCTGATATTCCTTCTTTGTCTGTGAACAGACAGTATTTAACCTGAGAGAAGAAAGGTACTTGTAGATACCCTGCATGAACACTGACAGATCATTCAAATGCACTGAACAGAAGCACCTGGGTGTGGGACGAGGCACTGAACTGGCCCCCAAGGAGTTCTGTAGGCAGTTAAAGTCAGTGGAATACAGAGAATAACATCAAGGAACTCTAGGTTTTTGCCTGTGAGCAGTTTTAGCTAATTAGAGCATTCAGACATTTTCCCTTTATAATGACCTTGCTTAAGTAAGATGCAAGGAGCATTTCAAGGACTATTAGACCCCGGTTTTATATTCACAACATACTTGAGGGAAAGGTGGCTAGAGAATTTTACAAATCAGTCTAACACCAAAAACTGCCGACAGTAAAGACCAGGAGATCTAGCCAGCCATCCACTTCCTCTTGCTGCAGCATAAGGCTCCCTCACAGTTAACATTCTGGTGCTTTGTCACAAAATTACACAGTTTCAGGTGTCCTGTCCACTGGCACCCATCGCGTCACAGGACTTGTTCTCCTATCAACACCTCCCTTGCTGTGAGGAATGGGTTGTGCTGCTCATTCTGTCACCCACATTTGCTCAGGTGGCACTTCTTGTGCTCCAAGTCCTTCACTTTCCATCCCTAAAAGTTACATCCTCAGATATTTTCAAAGTGTTATCATGCCTCTGTAGCTATTTTTAGCTTAAGAATGTATTGAATCCCTTGAACTTGGGATTTTTTTCCTGGAAGGTGTCTCCATTCCTATTCCTGGATAATTCATTATTTCCTGAGTGATTTTCATGCAACTGTCTTCAATTTGTAACAAAGTGCCTGAACTGGAATGCAGTGTTTTAAATGACACTTTCAGATGGAGACAGGTTTTTATTTCTTTCTATGCAATCTGATGCTTTACATTGCTAATGTCTCCCACATTTATCATCCTCTGGGCAAAACATTAATCCTTGTTTCTTTTAGCATAGCTGCATTCCAGGTTTTAACTTCTCTTGCATTTTCTGAATATTTTCACTTTTAATTTCTTACCCGCCTTTAAATTATTTCTCTGCAAGTATGGGAGAAAGTTTCAAATCTTTAATTGCTGTCATTAAAATGAATACTGAGCTGTGAGGTACTGCAGAGCCCTCAGCAAGAGAACTCTGACATTTAACTCCTTATGTCTTAATTTACTGTGTGGCCACTTTTATTGTAGAGCATTCTAATACAGCACCGGTTATTACTTAATGCCACCAGAGAAAATGTGCTCTTCTTCTACATTGTCATGTTTGGTGTCCCTAAACTGAAAAATTATACATTTATCAGTCATTTCGTATCTGTGTTTCAAGTTCAGTGTGAGAAGTGGTAACTGCAGTAAATATGGAAGGAAGAACCTGAACTCCAGTGAAAATCAAAAGCTTTGACCTCTGCTGTACTTCTGTGTGTCAATGGTGCCTTCATTTCTTTTTCTCGAGAGATTGTTTAGAGCTGTGTAGGAATGGAAATGTGCACAGCACTTATTAAAAAAAAAAAGGATAGGATCTGTAAGTGTTATAGGATGCCATCTGTTGTTTTGTAATCTCCCAGTTTAGAAATAAGCAAAATAGGTAGATGTAACTTTGTTAACATATTATTATTACTTGTCTAAATATATATTTGGCTGAAGAGATATACTTATACAATATATGTATACATACATACAGATAAAGATGGCCCTGCACTTGGGTCCCAACAACCCCATCTAGTACTACAGGCCGGGGGGACAGTGCCTGGAAAGCTGCCCAGTGGAAAAGGACGTGGACATGAGCCAGTGTGTGCCCAGGGGGCCAAGGAGGCTGATGGCATCCNAGGGATCTGGGGGTGTTTAGCCTGGAGAAAAGAAGGCTCAGGCTATTGTCACTCTCTACAACTGCCTCAAAGGAGGTTGTAGTCAGGTGGGGACTGGCTTCTTCTCACAGGGAACAGATGACAGGATGAGAGGAAATGGCTTCAGGTTGCATGAGGGGAGGTTTACACCAGATATTAGGAAAAATTTCTTCATGGAAATAGTGGCCAAGCACTGGAACAGACTGCAAAGGGAAGTGGTGGACTCACCATCCCTGGAGATACTTAAAAAATGCGTAGATATGGTGCTTAGGGACATGGCTTAGCGATGGACTTGGCAATGTTAGACTTATATTTGGACTCGGTGAACTTAAGGGTCTTCTCCAACCTAAATGATTTTATGATTCAAGATTGGGATTTTTTTTAAAAGTCAGATGACATTTTAATTTTAAAATAAAATGAAAGTAAATTAAATAAAGCATTATTGAACTGCCACATGTGGCAAGCAGCTGCCTGTTGGGTTGTCCACAGTTTTTTAGTTCAAGTTCCTCTTTTTTGTCCCAGCCTAAATGGTTCAGTTTATTACAAATTTTTAAGCTCTGTATGGGTTGGCATTTTGGAGCCAATTGCCTCTTGTTTATAAAGTAATATTCTGCACAAATTAAGGATAAGAGCATTAAAAATTGTGACCTTTGTTCCAGAAACATCTGTTGTCATGGTCTTAGAGTAGTGAGTAACTGTAGCAACTGTAGCAGGTACAGAGATTCCTGCCTTTTTGCTTTTTCTTTTTCTAAATCTCTTTTATACTCACCCACATAACTCTTCATACCCTGCAGTGATTTACCCATGCATTGTTAATCAACCTTATTTCCCAACACCTCTGCCTACTCTTATGGTCTATTTTTCTTGTGTTCTGTAGTAACTTTTGCAATTATGCAAGTCAACGATCTTATTTCATCCTTGGAGGTATACAACAATTACCATGTTGTGTTTAAAAAAATTGCCTTCATAGAGCATTGTGTAATTGACATCATATAGCACTCTTTCTGCTACCTTGTTATTATTTTAATTTAAAATAGTAGTAATAGAACATCTGCATTTCCACTTTAATAAACAAAAAGTACCCTAAAGTTATAAATGAGTATAAAAAACTTTACCACAAATATTGGTGTCCAAGAAATATATAAAGGAGTTTATCAGAACAACTGCTGGATGAAATGAAGCAGCATATGGGTGCTTTTATAAATGCTTGCACAGATTCCTCAGATCCTGTCAGATGCTCCAGATGGAACAGGAGAAGCCAGAAAAGGGAGGCAGGCCCATTTAATTTCAGGAATTTGAAAAGATACAGCAAAGCACACACGGGAGTGTCATGTGTGCGTCTTCACTTCCATGCTTTTCTATCGCAAAGAAATCAGCAGGGACCTATAGCAGTTGAAGTTATTTTAGATGGAATCAGTCTAGGTAAAGGAGGCTTTAAAGTACTTAAATCCTGAATTATCTGTATGCAGATATATGTGAGAAAAAACCCTATCTTCAAATCTGAGAAACAAGATTTTATAAGAAACAGCAGTATCTTTTTATTTGGTGAGTTTCTAAAGCTGACTCAAGTTGGAACCTCCTTTGCAGAACTGCACTTGGCAGCAGATCTGACATTTCTTGTCTTCCTATTGGACAAGGAAAAACTGTAAATCATCCCACTGCTTTCCCACAGAATATTTTTTGCACTCCTGCATTGGTAGCACTAACTAGGGAAACAGGTTAACCTTTGCCTTTAGTCAAGCCTGCTCTAAGTCTCCCATTTAAAATCAGAGCCTTGACATCACCTTGATGTTTGCTATTTTAAAACCTACCTGCCTACTTGTTAGTTACACAGGTAGGAATGTAAACTGGCTTGGAGACTTTGAATTACGTTCTCTTTTTATCCAGAGAGCTGGAGTGAAACTGCATACAGAATTCTCCAACTTGCCAAACAGAGGTCTCCCAAGAAAAAGTGACTTGGAGCTACCACAGGGATATTTATGTAAGGAAAAAGGAAAAAAAACCCCTAGGTTTGCCACATGTTTTGATAGCCTTCTGCTTGTTTCTCAGGTGTCCTTCTGCAATTCTTAAAGCCTGATTTCTTGCTTGTGTAAGCTGAAATTTACATGAGTTTTCTTGCTCCAGCAGTGTGTTTTAAAGAAACACAGCTGACACTGAAAGAGTAGGTGAAATCTTGAGAGTTGTGGATTGATAAACAGGGTAGGTCTGCCCAATTTGGTGTCACGTTTCAATCATCAAGAGGAGACAGGGCACCCAGCACTGCATGCAAGCTTGTGCTTGCCAAGCCACTGCCTAACTACACAATGAAGGTCTTATCAAATACATATGGTCCGAGGAGGCTTGTGCAGTCCCAGTTCTTAACAAATGGTTGAGTCAGAATCATAGGTTTATAAATTGCATTGTTTTCTGGGAGATAATGTGGAGAGGGGGAGTGGGCAAGAGAGAGAAACATCTGAAGCAAAGGGGTGAAGAAAGCAGGCTGAGGATTCAAGCCAGCCCCGCAAGCTATGTCAGAATCCCTCTGCAAATCTGCAGACTTATTACAGCCTCCTGTATAATTTTATTTATGTAATTTATCACTGAATAATTTTAAAAGTCTGAAAAAATAATTATTTTTGTTAACTTCAAATTGGGGGGGAAATATCTAATGTTCATTGTTGCAATGTTTTTTCAAAGCTTTTGCAAAAGAGAAAATAGAATGGAAGACCAGAATCCGTGGCCTCAAAGAAGACTTTGCTTTGACAATTGGTGACAGAAGAGAAGAATTGAGCGTAAGGGCAGAGTAGCTCAGAGGAGTAGAGCAGAGTAGCTCAGAGGAGTTCCACATCATTGTGAGTATAGATGGAAATTATCCTGGTGTGGAGGAAGGGGAGGAAGGTCGTAGAGACAGCTTGACTAAGAGATGTTCAGCGACCTCAAGCACAAGAAACTGGTTTTGCAGGGTTGCTCTGCAAATCAGATCAACAAAATTATCTGAATTAAAAAGGAGCACAAAAAAGTCTTTGTCCTTCCCTCCCCCACTCTTTGTTTTTTGTTAGACTGGGTTGTTTCACTGACACAGCTGATGGTGTAGGCCTACAAACAACTGCTTCAGCACTACTCAAGGAGTTGATACTGATGCTTAGAGGAGAGGATCTGCTGCCTTGGAGATAAAATGTTTAGCATGTATTCAGAAAGGTCATTACTCTTCAGTACAAATCTGAGATGGGAAAAGACTGGCTAGGTAGCAGTAATTTGAAAAAGCCTCTGAGATCATGACCTGCAGCTGTAGCAACAAGGTGACACTTGCAAAAGAAAAAAAGAAGGCAAATGTTTGAGTCATGTAGAAACAGATGCAAATTCCAGCATATCACATAACCTTCTCAATCAATTTAGCACAGTGACAGTGAGAACGTGCAGTTTCGTAGTGGACATTAAGTTATAAAAAAAAAGTAAATTAGCTGGAGATCGTTCAGAAGAGAATATATGGAAGGAGAAGGAGAAATATATGTTCAAAGTGTCCTGTAAGGAAAAAATCTAAGCAATCTTTTTAATATAGGAAAGACTGAGGAGATGCATGGCATGGCAGTTTCCAACTCTGCAGCATCTTTTTATATACTCCTCAGGGATTAAATATTTTGCAAATGTCTTCAAGAAACAGAAGAATTAGTAAGAGCCTAAAACTACAGCTTCTAGCTGTAGAAGATCTAGAAGATCTAGCTTCTTGTCTCCAGCCATATGTATAACAAACGCAGGAGGAGACTGCCTGAGGAACGGTGTGAAAGCGTCTGTCACTGGAGGTTTTAAAACAGGTTAGACAGGCCTCTGTTGGAAACAATCCAGATGTGGTAGGTGCTCCCTGGGAAAAAGGGCCAGTGAGCAGGATTAACGAGGCTGCTTCCCACATAACTTGCTGTGAGCCTCTGGAATTCAGGTGAGCAGCCTGGCCATGAAAAGCACAGAAAATGTGGCCATGCTGCTCCATGCAGTCATGGATGCTCCGTACTGAAGTGTCTCTGCCGGACCACTGCTACTCCCTGCCACAACAGGAACTTCACATTTTGTGCTGTTCTGCTTTTGTCGTTGAGTGGAACATAAATGTTTGTTGCAGTTGTGGGGGAACAGTGTTTCATTTTACTTCTAGGCCATTACATTTTTATTTTTTATTAGTAACAGTCCTCCGACCACCTGTGTTACCTGTGCTGAAACGCCTACAAAAGCAGCTTGTAGCAAAGAGCTGTGCTCATGGTGAGAGAGGATGTCTGCTGTGGGACCAAACAATGATGACCCAGAGGAGGGCCAACAAGTTGAGCAGAGGGATGGAGCACCTCTCCTATGAGGAAAGGCGGAGAAGATTGGGACTGTTTAGCCTGGGAAAGAGAAGACTTCAGCATGACCTAATTGCAGCCTTCCGGTATCTGAAGGGAATTTACAGGAAAGATGGGGCAAGACTAGTTACAAGAGCATGTAGTGACAGGAAAAGAGGGAATGGGTGCAAATGGAAATAAAGTAGGTTTATATTAGATATTAGGGAAAGACCCTTTACTGTACGAGAAGTGACGCTCTGGAACAGGTTGCTCAGAGGGGTTGTGTATGCCACATCCCTGAAGGGGTTCAAGGCCAGCTTGGATGAGGTTTTGAGCAACCTGGTAAAGTAGAAAGTGTCCTTGCCCATGGCAGGGGGGTTGAAACGAGATGATCTTTAACCCAAACCCTTCCAACCCAAACCATTCTACGATTCTATGGTGGCCTCTCGCTACAAACGTCGCTTACGCCGCTGGGCTCCAAGCCCCCTCGGCCGTACCACGGCACACTCCTACTCCCTCACGGTCCGTCAAACCCCTCGCGAGGCAGCGCCTCTCCTCCTTCCCCAGCTGCCGCAAGGGGAGCAAAGGCCACTCCCGCCCCTCAC
>WEIT01019269.1:0-15716 GCA_013389985.1 Dryoscopus gambensis | reverse complement strand
CCGGGCTGCCTGCGCCTCGCCGGGGCACGGAGAGCTGCTGCCGCCACACAGGGACAACGCAGCTCTTGGAACTCGACCCCGGAGTTCCAGGTATAGCCGTGTACTGCAGTGGCCGAAGTACCATCACAGGCTATCGCAGGTGGTGCGGTTCACGGACAGGTCCCCGCACTGAAATACATCGGGGTTTGTTTTCAGTCTTTCACAGGCAGCCTAGGATGCTGATGGTAAAGTTTGGCCTAGCGTTTTGGGTTGGGCCAAAATGTCAGTGGTGCTAGGGTTAAATTTAAACATGGAACTGGAAAAGGGGTCCGCAGGCTTGCTGCGATAAGCGCTTGGCGCTTTTAAAACTTGCAGTGGCAGTATTTGTAGTGCATTGAGAGCGCATCAAAGTGTGCAAGCTGAAAGGTGGGTCATGACGATGTCTTTGAAATTAAGAGTGTTTAAGGAGAGAGTATGCTGATAATAATAAGAGTGCAGAAAGTGTAAAGTGAAATTAGTGGCAGTATTCAGTTGGTCTTGGTGATCTGATCTGTGAGAGAAATCAGATGCAGTAGTCTGCAGCAAACTCTTATGCTTTCTTCTCCCCACACTCCCAAGAAATAGAAGTGCTGTTGCATTTTAGCCCCACTTAGAAAAATCAATAGCCACCGAGTTCCTTCTCATTGTAGGGATGTACTTTAGGTAAAGCACATTGGGTGAGTTGCGGTGTGTGGGTTTTCATTGGTTATATCTGGTGTTCTTTCCCTTTATAGTATAGATTCTTGGGAGAACCTGTGGTACAAGCTTGTGTTGAAAATGGTGCAAGCTGCATTGACATTAGTGGAGAACCCCAGGTATGTAATAGTAAAAAACTGTTACCTTGTATCAAGGCTCTGCAAAAGGAGTGTTTGTTTAGTATGTTTCATGTTTCTACTAATGTTTCTAAACATGAAAACAAATTCTGCCTCCTGATCTACAATTTTAAGATGCAGTAATTATTTTAAAGTATGCTATACTTAGTTGTAAGGTTTTCTTGCTTTTAAAACAAGAGCCTTTTTGGTTCTCTCTGGGAGTCCCAAATTGCTGAATTCTGCTTCAAGCCTCTGTTGTGATTCTGCATAGAAATTTTGTACGTTTCTTTTGACTGCTGTGAAATTTTCATACTGTAGACCTGAAATTATATATATTTGTCAAAGATACTTACACGTGGTTTGAAGCATGGAGGGTGCTATGATGTGACTGAAGCGCTGATGGCTATTATTGGGTATGGCCAAGAATGAATTTCAGCTTAAAATACTTGTTCTGACTGTGTTTCAGTTTCTGGAAGGAATGTACCTGAAATACAATGAAAAAGCTGCGGAAAAGGGAGTATATATTGTTGGAAGCTGTGGCTTTGACTCCATACCAGCGGATATGGGAGTACTATACACCAGAGACAAGTTGAAAGGTGACTAGAATAAGTGTATTTTTATGGTGAAAAAGAAATGCAGATTATGCTGTCATCTGGTTTCCTAAAGCAGCAGTGCTCCCATGGAAACTCTTTCAGTGTCTCTTTTGGCGTGCCTTTACCAGGTGACCTGTTTCAGCCAAATGCGGCATAGAGAAATTTAAGCCATATCCCTGTTGGGTTGGTCATTGGGTAGAGGGGGGATTCAAGGTCATGTTGCTCACTGAGGCCCTGTGATTAGCTCAGTTGTTCAGAGCATGGTGCTAATAACACCGAGGTTGTGAGTTTGATCCCCATATGGGCCATTCAGTTAAGGGTTGGACTCAATGATGCTCATGGGTCCCTTCCAATTCGGAATATTCTGTGAATCTGAGAGGCCGGAATGTTCAGCTGTGAGGTGCAGGCTGCTCAGCCAGTGTGGGGATGTCCCTAGGCAGCCTCAGCACACTGCCTCTTGCACAGTGAGAATCTTGTAGGCAAGAGACTGTGGGAAGGTGTCCACAGATTGCTGGGTAATCAGGTTTCCCAAGTTTTATTTTCAACTGCAAGCTCCAAGAAGCTGTTGCATGAGTGTAAGTAGCAGGACAGTGCCATACAGTGCCTTTTACTTTCATAGCAGCTAGCAGACAGATGAGAAATATATTTGAGAAAAGATCTGAGAGGACTTAATTCTATGTAAATAGTACTTGAACCTGATCTCAAATAAGGATACTCTGTTCATCAGGTCTGACTTTCAGTGGGGAGGGCCCATAAGAGTATCCAGATGCTTTGCTTTTTATGGACTATTGAAAAGGCTGCTGAATGGGATTGGTTTACATTGGAGTTAGCATTCAGCTGAAGAAACCTCAATTCAGATCTGACTGGAGGGAGAAACCAGGCATGGAAATAAGTATCGGGATGTTTGTGAGGTTGTAATTTGATGTTTGATACCTGTTTTGAATAAAGATGTCTTTCATCTGTTCGTATTTTGACTTTATGGCATTACCACCTGTCTATCCAGTTGGTTGCTGTACTGAAACTTATCCATACAAATACCGCTTTCCAATCTCAGAAGGAACTAAACAAAGCGAAACAAATCAGAATTTGGAGGCGTTGTGTTGTTCTGCTTTCATCAAACTAAGCATTCTTTGCCAAACACAAGCTGTGCTAAAATTAAATGTTTTGGGATATTTTGTGTGATTTGGTTTTATGGAGAGGTTTGTGGGTTGCTTTGTTTTGGTGGCAGGTTTTTTGTAGTTCAAGCATACCAAAATTTTAAGTCCATATTTGCTTTCACAGCCTATGTCATCCTTTATTTTGAAACTTGGAGGAAAACTAAGTGTGCGTCTTAATATAACTTTCCTTTTTTTTCCCATGTTTTTTTTTTCTATTATCTCATTAATTAGATAAAACAAATGAAAAAATTAGTGAATGGAGGTAATACTAGTGACCTGTATGGAAGTAATTTACACAAAAAATGTAATACTTGCTAACTCAAATAGCTGTGCATCTTAATGTTATATTATTTTGCTTTGAGATAAAGATGTAACTCTGCTTTTTCAGCTGATAATGTCAGTTGCCTGCTGTTTGAGTCTACCAGCTCGTTCTCTGGCTTTGCAGACTAATGACTGCATGTGCCAAATAATGTTTTCTCCTCTCTTACAGGTACCTTAACTGCTGTTGAGAGTTTCCTGTCAGTGAAGTCTGGGCCTGAGGTTAGTTGGTTTCTACCTTCCTGAAGCTCAGGAGTACTTGTGATAACATCACCATAGCCTATCAGAATAACTGTTGCTACATTAAGTCAGACCAGGGAGCAAGCTGGCAGTTCTTTGATGTCTAAGAACTTTTTTCTTTAGGAGCTACTAAAACTATCCCAGGCAAACACCCTTTTGTAAGGTCTGTTTGCAGAGCTGTCTACCTACAGTTTGCTCTGGTAAGCTGTTTCAAGTATTATTTTGCAGAGATGTGGGAAGGATTCTTACACAAGTGAAACTGTAACAGGTCCATACTGTGTTGGTGCAATCCTACTGTTTGGCTGTTTGGGTTTTTTGTTTGTTGGTGGGGGGAGAGTTGTTCTAATATACTTTAACACATGTAATCATACCTGTAGGTAGTAATTGTAATAATGTGTAATATATGTAATAGTTCTAACGTCATTGTTAAAACAATGCAACAATGATCCAAGCCAGTCTTGATCCCCAACAACCAAACACGGCTGCTCCTGGCATGAGCACCCATCTTGCCTTACAAACCATCTTTGTTCTTACAAACATCTGGAGGAGTGGAGGAAGCCCATGGAATGGGAGAGTAATATCTGTCCATTAAGGAACCAGGGATAGTAGTTAATGGGAATGTATAAATCTATACATTGGGTATGAAGATGTTTAAATAAATAGCTTAAGTTCAAAGTGTTGGTAAGAATGGATTTCAGTAACAACAGTTAACTACACTGAGATGGTTAGAAGAGATACAGATACGTATTAAATTCCGTGGGGCCTGAGTATGTTGCAGATCCTATGGAATGAGGCATGGAGATTGCACTGGGTCTGGCTGAGCCGGAGTTATTTCCCCACAGGAGCCCTCAGCGCTGTGCTTTGTGTGGCAGCTGCAGAGGTGTCAGTCACACACCCATGTTGTGGCTGCTGCTGAGCAGCGCTGGCACAGCACTGAGGCTGTCTCTGCAACATCCCCCCTTCTCCTGGTAGGCCGGGGTGGGCAAGGTCCTGGGAGGGAACATAGCCAGGACAGCTGCCCCAAACTGACCAAAGGGATATTCCATACTGTGTGAGTTCTGCTCAGCAATAAAGGCTAAGGGAAAGGAGGAAAAAGGGTGGAGGTAGGAGAGTAGGGAGGCATTTGTTACTACTACACCTTTGCTTCCACGTGCAGCTTCTGCTTCGTTCAATTGCCTTTATCTTGACACACAAATGATTTCTCCATCTTATTTTCTCCTCTCCCTATCTTAGCTAGGAGGAGAGTGATAGAGTATCTTGATGAGCACCTGGCATCCAGCCAAGGTCATCCCACACCATTTCAATATAATGTCATCATAACACTTATATGTAATAATTGTAATATATGTAGTGATTCTAATATCATTATTAAAATAATAAATGAAACCTTTAAATACTGAACTAATTACTGTTTCATGGTGTGTCACAAGGGTGTTTGTGTACATGATGGGACCTGGAAGTCAGCTGTCTATGGCCTTGCGGATGAAGACAACCTGAAGAAGCTTCGAAAAAAGATAGGCTATACCCCTGTTCCAGTAGTTGGTGCAAAGCTTAAGAAAAGGTATAAGAAGCATAAGATACAAAATATGTGGTCTCATAACAGTTTCAGTATTTATGATACAGCTTGCTAACACAGCATTAAATACTAAAAAGATGCATTTAGGACTTCAGTATAGCATGAACACATAGATCATCTAGTAGAATTGAAGGTAAGTTCAGTTTTACGGACTTGTTTATATCTTACTGAAAAGAGAACATGTCTGAGCATTTACTGGGTTTCAGAGTTAATGTGTTCTAAAGGACTTTTAGTGACATGGCAAACTTTTGCTTTCTGAAGTGATTAGTAGAATGGAGGAAAAAAAATGAAAAGACTAGTATATTGATTATCAAATTCAACTTTGATATAGTGCATATAGTGAATTATATATAGTGATATATGTACGTAGTGAATTTTGAGTGAGCCAGGGATGTATTTGGAATTGCTTGCTTTCAGTGAAAAGAGATAATGTCATAAAAAAGCTTGAGAGAAAACTAGTAATGATAAGGCGATTATGGTTCGTTTCTTTCAGTTTGTGTGAAGATTGGAACCTTTTTTTTCTGACTTAAATTTTTTTTCATTTGCAGAGGATTTTTGTTTTACAATCAGGAATTCAAGGAGTACTGCATTCCATTCATGGGATCTGATGGTTCTGTTGTGAGGAGGACTCAGCGTTATTTGCACAACGAGTTGCAGGAAACACCTGTAAGTTACTGTTATTTGTACACTGTGTCTTCTGGGTGCACTGGCCTGTTTCATGCTACTTGAGACTGTGGCTGATGTGCCAGCCTTTGGCTGTTAGCATGACAGTTATGAGAGTGTCTTGTAGGGTTCTCCTGCTGTCTGATTTCTAGGTATGTATTTGTAGGGAATGGAAACCTTGAGTCACAGAAATATTTGAACGATAGCCTTCATGATAAATATATTAAATTCTGTTTCTGTGCAGAGAATTTTCTTATTGTATTAGCAGAGCTCCTAAAAGGATCGTAAGTGTAGTCTGTGTAGCTATAGCCAGCTCAGTATAGTGTAGTAAATATTCTGATAAACAATTTGTATGCTGCTCATTTTTATCTTTAGATTTCCTCGATGCTTGGGTCTCCAGTGTGCAGACTAAAGGCATTGTGAAGTAATGGTGGTGGAAAAGATATTTAATTTGTTTTCCATGGTTTTCTGAGAGGAGACAAGCAACAACAATCTGTATAACTGCTGTGCAGAGTCGTAGGCATCAGTTAAGAGACGAGGGTGAGCTGGTGCTTTAAAAATATACTTGGAAGCTCCAAATGAGAAAGGCTTGCCATTGCTATTTCAGTTTCTCTTAAAGAAAAGCACAAAGAGAAGAAAAGTAAGATGTAGGAAAAAGGGGTGAAATTGGATGCCAAAACACATCTTCTGTAAAGTTTTCGGTTCTTGTTTACCATGTCTGCTCCCTCGTCACTCTGTAGTTACATTGTCTTCCCAGAATGAATGATAAAGTGAAGCATTCTTCAAACAGTTCCTTAGAACTAAGACAATTGTTTAAGGCCCTATTTAAACTGATATGTGCTGTATGAAACAATTGCATGTTAATTTGGGGGATAGATTGATTTATAAAAATAATTGATGGAAAAGATTGATGTAAATCCTATCACTGAAAATATGTTCTTGCTTCAGGTCCAGTATGGCGCTTACGTGAACATAGGTGGTCTTGGCTCTGTTATCAAGCTGATGTTTGCAGGCATGTTATTTCTTCTTCTGGTGAAGTTCAACTTTGGAAGAAAACTTCTGACAAAAGTAAGTTTTCAAAACACAAAGTAGTTTAGTATTTGGAGACATATTATTTTCCCCTCTAATTCGTTGGTCTTTTTTTGTCTTCTTTTTTTTTCTTTCTCTCCTCTATTCATATAGTACCCAGAATTTTTCTCTGCTGGACGCTTCACAAAGGAAGGGCCAACCCAGAAACAGGTAACTGACAGTTTTCTACTACAGTTATCGAATACATTGTTGGGGTAATGGTGGAATAGTAATTTAGAGTCAACTACTTAGCCTCAAAGAAATAATTTCTAAATTTATCAGAGATCTGAGTTGGAAGGAACTCACTAGGATCATCAAAGTCCAGCTCCGGGCCCTGCACAGGGCACCCAAAGAGTCACACCGTGTGCCTGAGAGCACTGTCCAAGCGCTTCCTGAACTGTGTCAGGCTGGTGCTGTGACCACTTCCCTGGGGAGCCTGTTCAGTGCCCAACCACCCTCTGAGTGAAGAACCTTTTCCTGATACCCAACCTAAACCTCCCCTGACACAGCTTCAGGACATTCCCTAGGGTCCTGTCACTGGTCACCACAGAGAAGTGACCAGTGCCTGCCCCTCCTTCCCCTCACAAGGAAGCTGTAACTGCAGTGAGGTCTCCCCTCAGTCTCTTCCTCACCAGGCTGAACAGACCAAGAGCCCTCAGCTGCTCCTCATACAGCTTTGCCCCTAGGCCCAAATGTGCATTGTGTGTGCCTGCTCAGATAGTTATTGGCTATTTAAATAATCGTGCCTTTTGCTCTTAGACATCAAAGTATGCGTAACTCCTACAAGGAATAAATGGATAATGTTGCTGGGCCTGATGTATTTCCATGGCTGGCTCAGAGCATTCTATCAAAGGTGATGACCAAGGGAGACTGATTAGAAAAAACTCAGGACTGAAAGCACTGAGAGAATAAACAGACTTTAGTACAAGGACAATTCCAACAAAGTGGAAGGAATTAAAAATTTAGATTATACCTTTTAAGCAGTAATCCAAAATAACTCCTCTCGTGTTTAAATGGATTATAGTATTTGGCAGGATTCTATATATAGAATTTGGAAACTTATATTTACTACTTGTGTTTTCCTGATAGCAGTCAGTTTCTGTTTTGGTGACCATGCTTGTCTTATTCACTACAGATGGATGGAACCTCTTTTACAATGACTTTTTTTGGTGAGGGTTACAGTGAGGGACAAGATCCCCAGAATGGCAAACCAAATGTGAAGATCTGCACTGAAGTGAAAGGACCAGGTATGCTTTAGTAGTAGCTGACTGCTTTTGCCTAGCATTCCCTGCTCTAAAATAGGTTTATGATTGCTCTGCTATCCCTTTCACCCTTTAGAAGCACTTGCAACATGAACAGTCAACAGCCTTTACAGTGTTATAACTTGGGTACTATAATTCATTTGTGACCCGGTTTTTGAAATAGCCAGTTCACTTGCATTCTTGCCATTCTCTGTTCTCTGACTTTCCCTGTTGTAATTTTCATTTCTGCAGAGCAGACCTATTGAAGGAAGAGGACTTTAAGGATAGTTTTGTTGCTATAGCCTGGACTTAAGTACTTTGTTTATTTCCAGTTCTCTGAGAGTGAACTTAAACAGGTCCAGTGTGCTATAATTTCTAACTATCACATACTTCTGATCAGGTCATTCCTTGAGGGGAGATGACACCTGAAGTTTGGAGAGAGCTAGAATGCACATTCAGGAAGGAGTAATGCAGTATAGCTTCTTTAAATAACTAGAAGTGTGGCAGAGTGCAAGTGTCTCACAGCAAAACTCTGAATTTGGGATGGGGAAAGCTCTTGCTGTGTCAGAGAGCCCTCTGTCAACATGATGTGGTCACTCACAGTTGTGTGGTTAGAGGCCATTATGTGAAGCAGTATTTGTCTGGATTAGATCTTAAGGACTTCACCAGGTACTTGGTCTGATTACTAGGTTAAAAAGCTGTTCTTACATGGGGAAGGCTGTTTCATTGCCAAAGACATTATTCTTCAGAATGCTGAAGGGAAGAGCAAGATTACATTCTACATTTCAGCACGCTGTACTTCATTGAGGGGTTTTGTTTTGGTTTTTATTTTTTGTCAGAGCCTGGCTATATTGCTACACCAATTGCAATGGTTCAAGCAGCTGTATCTCTTCTGGAAGATGCAGCTTCTCTGCCTAAACGGTAAGTACCTTCCCATGCTGAGGAGCTTGCTCTCCTTTAAAGCTACTGTGTGCACGTGTTTCTCTTTGAAAATCCACTTACCAGCCCTGTGGATTTGTGTTACCTCACTCAACTGGCTGTGCAAGGGAGATGCTTCACCATGAACTGATTTAAAGCCACTTGCTGTTCCCAGCTGATCAGTTTGAAAGGATGTCATAGGCTTTTAGTCAGGCTTTTGCATCAATGTCTTTACATTCAGTTAATGGAACAGTTTTTATAGAGTTTGCTGGATGCAGAAATGAACCTATGATTGTAACCACTCTGCCAAATTCATTACCCACTCTCTTCTGGGACAAAGTGGCTTTTTTTTCTTAGTCAGGGAAGCACATCTTTAACTTCACAAAAAGGTGTCCCTCAATCACTGTGCCACTAATGTTTTTCCTTTTTGATTTTCATTAACAGGGGTGGTGTATATTCTCCAGGAGCTGCCTTCTCCAAAACAAAACTGATTGATCGCCTCAACAAACGTGGTGTTGAGTTCTCTGTTATTAGCAAGCCTGAAGTCTGAAGTCAAAACATAACTGTATAAACTAACATCTTTCCTGGGTCTAACTCTAATAAAACTCATTTGGCTGCAAAAGCCTAATCATAAAACAGTTTCACTGTGCTATTGTTTGCAGCAGAAACAGAAGAAAATTTGAGTTAAAAGCTGTAATAGTATTTGCTATAGTTAGCAAACCCCTAAAGGGTGGGTATTGAGTGTTAACTCACTGAAATATTAAATTGGTAACTTCTTAGGTACTAATTTTGGAATCTTAATCTCATTCATCTAAGTTCAAGTTCCTACTTCATGGACCCACTATAGCATCTGCTTCACAAGTAACCACAGCTGCCTTGCTTTGCCCCATTCTGCAACTCTGTAAAGCAGGCAGCCTGGGAACACAAGTGCCTTAGCAGATGAAACTACTAGTTATTCCTCATGTGTGTTTGGCATATGTCTTTATTGACATCTTCAATGAATCTTTCCTTTATTTAATAACTGTTCTTAGTGCAGATCTATGTGTAGTTTCTGTAGTTAGGTAAGTAATTATCTGTATTGTGCTTTTGCTTCTGTAAGGAAGGAGGCTTGTTCTGTTGATTGTTTTTGGAATATGACCTGATGTGATTCAGGTTCTGGATGCAGTGGCCTGTTTCACACTACTTGCTACTGTTGTTGATGAGCCTGCTTTTGCTGTTAACTTAAGATTTATGAGAGAATCTTGTCCTGTTGTCTGATTTCTGCATTTGTATTTGTGGGCAATGGAAGCCTTGAGTCACAGGAGTATTTGCAAGGTAGCCTTCATGATTTTCAGGAGTGTGAATACATTAAATTCTGTTTCTGTGCAGAGGCTTTTTTTGTTGTATCAGTAGAACTTGTAAAAACTCTGAAAATTACATACATAAAGGTCATAAAAGTCTGCCTCACCCTTTTTATTATGAGGGAAATCACATACAAATTGATGATTTATAGTATCATAGCTGTTTTGAAAATTAATTTATGGATGTAGTTCACTATATGGTGGTGTTTTAGGTGCTGCTTCTTAAGTTATGCTGTCACTGCACTGTCCTCGGTAACCTAAAGTTAAAAAATGTCTGTTAATACTTTATTCATTACCAAACATACTAATTCCACACTGAGCTAGATGAAACTGAGGACACTGAAACGCTGCTTTTCTGTTCAGATCACCCCTGAATGTGAAACATACATACATGCTCTGTACTGCACAAGAGTTTATGTATTTGAGGAACAGAGATCAGAGCAGTCCCTGCACGCAATTCACAGACTGTTTCTGCTATTTCTGTTGAGAACTGACTGTTTGCCACTGCCCATGACCAGGGAGCAGTTTTCCAACACAAGGTGTGTATGCAAGCACCAGTGACCATCACAGTGCAGCGCCCTCTGCACTGCTGCACAGCCAGACTGACCCACTCTGCCTCTGACAGGGTAAAATACAATTGGGTTCCCAACGCTTAAAGCTTCAGTTATGACAACAGAAAGGTTATTTTTCAAATTAATTTCCTGAAGAAACAAAAATCCAGCATTTTCTTGTCTGCAATGTTATCTCCTATCCCATTAATTTGCAATTTCTATGCTGCTCTTTTAAAAGGCACACGACCCTGTACTCCATATGGCAGCACTTCTAGTTACTGTATTCCAGATGCCAGTCAACAAAGCAACAGCCGCAACTCCCTTCTGCACTAATTAATTCATCTGCACACAAGATGAAGGGACAGTGCTGTAAAAATACCTACCTATCTTCATCTAGCAGTGTTCAGGCCTTCCTAGCTCAGAAATATCTTAGAGTATTGAAAGAGTTAAAAAGGAGAAGGATGAAGCTAGTTCAATAGTAGAGATGATATTTCATAACAAGAAAAGGGTTCCACTTTAGGGAGATGGCAATGATTTCATTCAGGTAGGCAAAGGCAAAAAGATCAGAAGTAAGGGGCGATGCAGGTGTTACCATGCACAGCAGTAACAGTTTGATATCAGTGACTGGAAATACAGTCTAACACAAACAACTGATAAGTAAAACTACTGCTTATTATCGCTGTCATCGCTGAATCTGGCAGAGACTGACATCACTGACATTGCTTAGTTGCCATTGATGTGACTGGATTAGGAGTCTGATGCATGCACTTCTTGGTTGTAAAAATGCACATCAAAGTATAACAAAGCTACTCAGCCCTTAAATACTGACATGGTTAAGCCACAAATTGCATCTTTAAGTAGCTAAGTATAGACTGAAAAGTCCAGGTTCAACTTACTTTGTTCCATGCAATAAAAGCAAGTGTATTTATCAAAGCTATGGGACAAGGTGACCACTGCAATTAACTGAAAACTAAACTTTCCCTCTGTTCCCATTTTACTGCTTCGAAAAGGACTGTATACAATAACCACATGCTTACTAAAATATCTCACAGTTTGAATCAAGGGGTTTCTTTCATTTTAAACAAAGCTCACAAGCTTTTGGTTTGGTTGGTTGCTACTGACTTTTTAAAATACAAACCTTATTTGTAAGAGGAGTTTCCAGTAAATTCAGCGCTGATGCTCTTGGAAGATTCTTTTGGGCGCTGGAGTGATGTGTATTTGCTCTCAGGGGGCTGGAGGCCACGGCAGAAGTAGAAGCTCTGCATGGGGACTGCCAGCTCTCATCCTGTGCCACAGAGCGGGAAGGAACAGGACGAACCACCAAATCCAGCAACCTGTTAAAATACACAAATTAAACTAGGAACATAAATAAATGAAAAATATCATGCTGTGATCATCTCAG
Source organism: Dryoscopus gambensis (assembly GCA_013389985.1). NCBI lineage: Eukaryota > Metazoa > Chordata > Aves > Passeriformes > Malaconotidae > Dryoscopus > Dryoscopus gambensis. Next base: position 3,819 of record WEIT01019269.1, on the reverse strand, counting down.
ATGATGCAGAACAAAAACATGCAGCAAACAAGAAATACAGGTGAACCCTCACTGCTGGGGTGATATATTAGGCCCGCATGGGAGTGACATGCACTTTTTGTTTGTCTGTCAAAGTCTGCACACCAACGGCTTGGTGGTAGTCAAAGCTTCAGTTTCAGTTTAGCTTCAGTTTTAGAGCTGTCTTGAACTCTGTAAGCACATTTACCGTAATGTAAATATGTGTATTTGCATAAATAAGATTATCATAGCAGAAAAATATGTCTCTTCAAATATTACTTGTGAGGAATTCTGTCTCAAATGTTATATATTTCATGTGCAAAAAAAGCAAAACAAACCTGTATTCACATGTACCTTCCCACCAAGACACTAACATAATTCGAATGGATTTCTCTCCTTTTTCTCCCCTCAAACATGTAGCACAAGGCTAAACTTTGTGAAAAGGCTGCTTACTTATTATATTCTGAGAAATTGGTTTTCTTGTTTCCTAGCCAAGCTTCTTTAAATCTGGACAGTACTTTAGTGATGAAACTTGTTCTTGTATGCACATTTCCTGCATTAGCCTGCTTGGTTACTGTTGATAAAGGCTTTGGCCTTGGTACTGTAAAGCAAGAGGGGAAAAAATCAGCCTTGTGTAATCACAGTGATGGGTGGCTGTACATCCACCCATGATTTTTTCACTTCTCTAAAATCACCTTCTCTTAAGACCGATGAAGGCAAACGGTACGGCTTGGCTCTCTCTATAGCCAGCTTCCTTTGAACTGTGGGAAGGACCTTGATGTATTGGTCTAGTAGAGAATTTCTGGCAACTGCTCTCTCTCTCAGGTGAGGATCACGATCATTCTGACAAAGGAAATGTGTAAAGCAAGAAGTTAACAATCCACAGAAGTTCATTGCACAGAACTATGTCTGCTCTTTCTAACTAGGGCCTAAATTTGCTCCACAGATACGCCCGCTGCCCAGAGCCACAGCAAGTTCCACACAGGAGCACACACCAAATTCACCTGGTAGTTGTAGCAAAGTGCAAGGAAGACTGGAATAAAAGTAGGACATAAAACTCCCAGTTAAAAGAACTCTGGCACTCTGCAGAGCCTCATTCTCATATACTTGTTAACACCTGCAATTTTCAAACAGCTTATGGAAGAGCAACCTTTCCCCTGGTTATCCTGAAATACAGATGTCTGAGATGACTGAATACAGGGCAACTGCAAATTATATTGGACAAAATGATGGGAAAATTGAAACAAGTTAAGAAAATCTACCTACGCACACCTGTCTGGAGCACAGTTTTCACATACAGGACTTAAACCTTCCAAGACTACCTTGTAAGTTTGATTTACTGGAAAAATACACTTTTTTAAAAACAAAACATGTATCAGAGATCTCTAAGAAAAGTTAACATAACACTAAATTTAATCTGGATATTTTGAGAAACATAGGTTAGAATTTAAGTTGTAAAATTGGTACCATGAAACTAGTGGTTTCAGAAAATAAAAAACCCAAACCCACAACTAAACCCCACTACACATATTTTACCTGTCAAGCATCCAGACTGCTCTCAGCTAGAAAAGCAAGATACAAGAAGTGACATACAACATATTCTTTATTCCACAGAAAAAAGTGGCACACATAACTTCCATAGTCTAAGCAATACATAACAGAGGGATCTGAGGAACTGAATGAAAACATGGGATGGTAGAAAAGATACATCTTTATTCCTCAGATGCAAACAAACTTTTAAGTGGAGTCAATCATGGTCTGCAACATTTAATTTATAACTTTACATGGAGTTTGCAGTAGTAAAATTATTTCAGATACCTTTTAGGTTCAGCTGTAATTTTACATGTAGGGACTTATTCTTAGTCCTTCAAAGAATGGTATAAAAGACAAAGCAGGATTTTTATTGAGGACTATCAAAAGTCGTTAGTCACAACAACAGAAACTTGCACACTCAGCAGGATGTCTATCCTTACCATCAGATTGGCCTTCATGGACTGATTCAGCTGGAGTGCTGGGATGTAGTTGGCACGCTGCAGATGGTGGACTAAAAGGAATTCATGATTCTGAACACCAGCATTGGTCTGTAAAAACTTCTCCAAACACTCCTGTGAGAAACAACACATTTCAAACATCTATTACGATTCTGCCTCTTCTCTTGCCAAAGAGATGATTAAGATTTTTTTGTTTCTTCTGCAAACTCACTTTTTCCGTGTCTGTGAAGGGCAGCTTCAGCAAATCCTCCATGAGCCCCATCTCCTGACAGATTTCATACATGTGCTTGAGCAGCTCTTCTATGTTTAACTTTGTGGTGTGTTGCTGCAACAGACCCCAAGCCTCCACCATGCACCTGGAGGTAAGTTTTTGGACATGGAAAGGAATAGGAACACTAGAGCCAAAAAGATGCCCCACAGTGATGCTACTCATNCACAGTCTTGATTGTGGCTGGATGGAAGAGCAGGGCCAGGGAATTCTGGAGAAGTTGAGAGCAGCTTCATTACCACGGCTACACAAACCCGTGCAACAAACACAGTCAAAACTCTCTTCAGCAAGGCTGGAGGTGCGTAGAACACACTTAGATGTCTAATTAACAAAATACTTGATGCAGGACATACCAAGAAAAATTCTTCAGTACTTGCAGGCAAAAAAGAATCAGCCATAGAGAACAAGGTGAATATTTTAAGAGGAGCAACTCAGATTTTTCTAAGTTAACAAATGTCTATGTACAAACATCCCTTTTAATAAATACATTACTAAATAATAAGTTACTCAACAAACAAATGGATTCTATTGACATGGTGACAGGCAAAGAACAACCTTCAGCATCAGGAAGAACAGGCTGAAAAGTCACTTCTGCAGTCTTCTGTCTCAAAGCTTCCTGCTACCATCACAGTTTCCACGGTTAAAGTACCCAAAACACTCTCTTGGAAACAGTGCCCAACCAGTCTGCTGAAAACCACCTAACGACACATCGCTTTGAAAATTCAAATATTAAGCATTATTTATGCTGATTATGCCTTTGTTTTAATCAATTTCCTGTCAAAGTAGTTAAAGTAAAATTTCAAATCATAACTTATTGCTCAAGATGTCAGAGCAGTGTTATAAAAAAGTTTGTAATGCTTCAACAGCTCCTAATACCTAAGCACCAATTTTAAAAAATATTTTTATTGATCACAGCTCTGGACTGCGTGTCTAAGTAAACTGTTTCATACTTACTTCATAATCATTGTGATCTAGAAGCCAAAACCCTCTAATAAGCTTAACAAGACCCCAAGGGATTGCAAAGGCAGTTGGAAAGGAAACAGGTAAAGTTCCTGTTTTATTTGGAAAGGAATGCATGATATCCAGCAGCAAGTAAATTGTCTGAGAGTATTTAATTAAGGTGAATAAATTTCTAAGACCAAAAATTTATCACATAACATTTTAGAAAAACAATGAAGTAAGAATATGAAAATTGTAGGAAGCAGAACACCCTAATGTACTGATCTTGCCATTTTAAGGTATTACAGCCTGTTGTATCAATAGTCAGGTCCTAACCACTAATCAACATTCTGAACAAACAGCCAGAGAGAAACACTTGTGGATTTCTGAAAGGAAATAAAAAAGGCAGATATTGGGTATTTAAATACTGCTGTTAGAAACTCAGGCTCCTGCTTCAGTCAGTGAATTTACCAGTTGGACATTGAAAACACTTGAACATCCACTGCTTAATTATTAACTAAACAAATTCTACAGCTGTAGAGCTTAGCACTGACTGATTGAAATTGTGTTTAAAACTGTATGTGGGTCCCTCCCTCACGTGTCATTTTCCCTTTCTGACATCCT
>WEIT01019268.1:154987-167741 GCA_013389985.1 Dryoscopus gambensis | reverse complement strand
AGGTTTTTGTCTTTTCAGTTTGTTCTGCAAACAAAGGCATCTTATGTTCGAGCAACCCCATAGGAGTACTTGGGTGACTCACATTATGCCAGCTCACTCTTTTATTCGAATTCATGTCTTCTAATAAAAGTACATACTGAGTGCCACATATCCGTATCTGCAATCCTGTTCTTTATAAACACCTGCAATTGATTTAAGAGTATATATATCCACCTGGGGATCCCAAAAGTAGACAGAAAAAAAAAATTAAGCCTGTTTAAGAACCATTCTTATCCATATACCTTTAAAATAAGAGCAATGATTCATATTTGCCTACTTGCAAGAATTTTCCTCCAGAAAAATAATCATTGTGAATACAGTCAAGCAAAGAAAAAACAGTATTTTCAACAAAAAATGAAAAGACAAAAACCTGTATATCTGAGTAAATCAGGTACAGGAGAAAAACATATCCTAGCCATTTCAGAAAAATTATTGGGTTTATTTGTCTACTAAATCTTACCATATGTGCATAACTGCTAAAACCCCTTACTTTAAAATAGCTAGCCACTACATTTAAAAAAAAATGAAATACTTACTTTAGAAAGTAAAAAGGTAAGCAAGAAATATTTCTCGTGCATGAAAACTTTTTATAATTTTCACTAGCTGTGTTTCTCCAAAAAAATTCTCTGGTGCAGCTCTAAAGGAGAAATCATTATTGTAAACATCCATTTCTTGAGGACGTGCACAGCCTTTTGATACAAAAATATGTATACTGAACTTCCACAAATCTCTTCTCTGGAATCCCAGTCCAATTAAGAATCTGAACAGAATACTGTGGCAGTCTGNTTTCAGTAAGGCACACATGTTTCTGCAGTACAGCTAAGATTGAGTTAAGGAACATAAATACTAATTCTAATAGCCAAGCTCTATTAGCAGGCCAAGACCATTTAACCCTAAATATTTGAACAGGTTCACTGACTCATCTGAATGTAAACGTTGTAGATTCTCTCTCTAGGAACTTGGCAAGCAAACAAAATTTTTCAGAACTCCACTTAGTACTTCCTCCCACTTAACTTGAGCATTTATGAATCTCATCCGCTGAATCAAAGGTCTGTCTGCAGCTTCTTCTCCAAGGACTCTAACCACAGGCTTAGGAAAGATTAGGAAGAAAAAGTCATAGAGAAAAGGGACTTGATGAGACTTTTAGAAAAGGAACCTAACCTTCTCTGATATTCCTGATTTCTCAGCAGTTTCCTACCAGAGTAGTCATGACATGATGCTAACTTGTCCAAGCAATTTTGCAGGAGAGATCAGATCAGCAATATTGCCAACATGTACTCCTATGGAACAGGTCACATTCCTTTCTAGGAAGACTATTTTCAAAATTATCTTCCTTCTTCATGTACAGTGAAATGTCAGTACTACACCCAGTGCTAACAATAAATTGACAGAACTCAGCTTGTCATTCATTCTTCCACTGATCTGGCATTTTCCATTATTAAGAAACTGCAGACCTTGAGAAACAGCGAGCGGTTGTTTGAAAAACTTCTAACTCCAACTGAAGTATAGTCTTCCATTCTTGCTTCATGACACCAGACTGTGAATACTTTGCTCCTGACACAAGTTCCACTGCATGCCTACTCATTACAGAAGCCAATCAACACATGGTTTAGAGGCTAGATCTAAGAAACTCTTTAATGGCTCCATGTCCAGAGGCAAAACTTCAGTCAAAAAGCATCTTGTCAGGCACCACCTCTCTTTTGGCATGACATTCAGTTCCATCTGTTGGCTCCACAGATGGACCTCCAGCATGACCCCACTGACGTTTCCAGAGGTTCACAGGCAGAATGCATATCCTAAGTGATGGTAAGACAAGTGCCCATATTAAGTTTCTTCATTTTTCTCATTCCTATTCCAGTTACTTCTTCCCCTTTAGAAATGTCTATCACCATCATTGATGTAGAATGGTGGATTGTTGACCAGCCAGCAACAGGAGTGGAACCAGTTGGAAAAATTCACCTACCATCATCACCCACCAGAAGGAAAATATTTAAAGGAGAAATAAAAAAATAATCCCAAATTCTTTTCTCATTCTACAAACCCTACAGTCAATCTGAAAAAATCACCCCACAGCTTTGGCTATCCATCTACTTGACTTAAAAAAAAAGATTTGAAGAAAGTGGCTGGCAACTACTAAGAAAGAGAAGCTATATAACAAACAAATGAAAGACAGAAATACAAAGACAAGAAAATAGTAATGTTTATTAAAAAATTAAGCCTCCAGTAGAGTTATTGAAATGTCAAAGTCAGCAGCTAAAAAAGCCTCCTAAGAAAATGTCAATCAAAACATATTTTCACTTAAAAGTATTTACGCTTCTTTCCACACATTGTAAAAATACCTATTGAAGGCAAACAAGTGTTTCAGATCAAGGAAACAATGCAAGCACTACTTTCAGTGCTGAAAAGTATTATAGGAAGATGCTGGAGTCATTTTCACATCATTAGTGGTTTACTTCTCCAGCAAAAGGCAAAAAATATAATGAGCATTATCTCCAGACTTGAGATGTGTTAAAATAATCAAACATTTTGTCAGACAGTCTCTTGGAAACAAGATGTCATTCCTACATCGAAATCTAACCTAATGTAATCTAATGTACCCTATATCTAACCTGAGATGCTAAAGAAAAATATCTGTTCACAATTTTGATGTGGCTAATCCAAGATTTTCAGAAAATTAACTTGAAAAGTTCCTTCTGTTTGCTGAATTGTTAGCCAAACTCTAAATACACTTCAGTTCCTGTAATCCATACAGATACACAAACATAATAAAATACAACTGATGCAAGTGTTGGTTCTTGACTATTTTACATTCTACATAGAACTTCATTTACCATACAACTGATTTGGTAGAATTGAAAACTTATCTTCATTTTGACCTTCCAGCATGAGAGGTCATGGAACCAGCTTTAGGGAAACAAAATTAATCCAAAGATTCAGTTTAATTAAAAAAAAAAAAAAAAAGCTTTCTTAAAAATAATGACTATGCAACAGAACAAAACAATTCAAAATAATGCAATAAATATGCAAAAGAAACAGGTGGGGTTTTTTTTAAAGTTAAGGAATTGTAGTACAGGAAATATTAAAGCTTTAGGAACTTAAGAAGCACCAACAGGTCAGTTGTTCAGGATAAAACATGTACCAGCTTCAGATGTCAGGTGGCATTGTACCTGCGAGTGGGAGCCTGACAAAGTCAGAATTTACCTAATACACACATATATATAAATGCATATCTAAAAATAATATAAATTTTATATACACACACATCCACACCCCACAGGTATCATATACCTGGAGCTAAGAATTCTGATCGTTAAAACTCTTAATGCTGTCTGCATATAAGGATACTGCATGTTAAAGAAAAGAGATAAAACAGTAAATAGAATGTGTAATGAAAGAAAAGTTACCCCACCTCCTCTACCAGTAAATGACTGTTAAATACCCAAATGTACTGTTCCAGTCTTCTGACAGTGGAACTGCTGAACATGAAGTGGCAAGAGCATTGGATCAGACATAACACACAGAGGTTTCCCAACTCTTAAAAATAATTAAGAGACAAAAAAAGTTTGAGCATCTAACATTAAGTCTACCCACTGCAGTAGCCTCCTCCAAACTGTAACAGATGATATGCATCCATCATGATGCCAAGGCCTTTTTACCTCAACCTTATCACTCAATGGTCTTATTTCTATTATTGTTTTCACTTACATGATTAAGGAAGCTTAAAAAAACAATCGTCTGTAACCAACCCAGAATTACTTTTGCCAATTCTTACTGTAGAATTGGCACTTCATTTTCACTTTGCTTAACTATCCTTTTCCTAGTCTTTATTTCTAAAATCCTTTTTGATGGTTAGAAGTTGTTTTCAACAGACTGTTAAAAAAAATTTTTGGATATAAATTCTAAATGGATTCTACCTTTGGCATAAAACAGCTTCCTATCTTCTTTACTCCTAGGGCCCTCAGCACTCCTGTACAACCAACACCGCTAATTAATCCTCTTGATTTTTCCAAGTTTGCCCTTCTAAAACTAAGAATTTCAAACCTGTTTAGTCATCTATTTTATTTCTATTTATTTAACCTAATTAAAAATGTGATCCAAGATCACAAGCTGACTAACAAACCACCTTTTCCCAGAATTTTCACACTGCTTACCTGAAAGCAAGTCTAAGGCAATCAGACAGTGCTTATTTGGCAAGCTTACAGCAGTTGTATGTAAAATCATCTGGATCACCATATGCCTAAATGATGCCATCATCTGTATCTACTGGTTGCTCAGCCTGGAGAAGAAGAGGCTCCAGAGAGACCTCATTGTGGCCTTTTAGCACTTTAAAGGGGCTTATAAAAAAGAGGGAGAGTAACCTTTTACACAGCTAGATATTGATAGGACAAGGGGGAATGGCTTTAAACTAAAAGAGGACAGAATAAGATTAGATCCTATGAAGAAATTCTTTACTGAGACGGTGGTGAGGGCACAAACAGTTTGCCACAAAAAGCTGTGGATGCCTCATCCCTGGCAGTGTTCAAAACCACCGGATGGGGCCAGGGCCAACCTGGTCTAGTGAATGGCATTCCTGCCCATGGCAGGGGGTTGGACCCAGATGATCTTCAAGGTCACTTCCAACCCAAACCATTCTGTGATTTTCCAGTCTAAGAAAGAAATCCATCTGTGATATAATTCCTGACAGTATCTCTCAGTAAGCAATACTCTTATACAAATCCAACTCCCGTGGTCTATAGCAGACACCGCTAAAAGCTCTTATAACTTTCTTCTCTCAAAGCAATGCTATGCTTGATTCTTTTTCTTCATCCCCATAGTCTCTTCCTGCTACTTTATGGTCCATCATATCATTCACATCCTGCATAATTCTGTCACATTTAATTCCTATATCTGGACAGTATTATCTCTTCTATCAACAGTGAGCAGGACGATTGTTTCTAAACGTTTCCTTTACCCTGTGTTTGCTTTCACATTCTCCAACATGGAATCAAAGAATGATTTGGGTTGGAAGGGACCATAAAGACCATTTCGTTCCAACCCCTGCCATGGGCAGGGACACCTTCCACTAGACCAGGTTGCTCAGAGCTCCATCCAGCTTGGCCTTGACCACCTCCAGGAACGGGGCATCCACAGTTTCTCTGGGTAATCTGTTCCAGTACCTTACCAATCGCAGTGAAGATTTTTTTTCTAACATCTAATCTAAATGTACTCCCTTTTAATTGGAACCCGTTCCCCCTTGTCCTGTCACTACATTCTCTTGTAAATAGTCTTGCCCCATCTTTCCTGTAAATTCCCTTCATGTACTGGAAGGCACATCAGTTCATCGGCCCAAACGGTCTCTGGTGCTGCACAAGCATCACTTCCTACAGACCTTACCCCACTCGTAATCCGAGTAAAACCTCTTTGCTGACTGTGCCTGATATTAGAATTTCACGTGCACAAGGAAACGCTACAAAATCCTCCCATCTCCCACACAATAAATAAACGGCGCTTGGTTTCCAAAGTATCCCTCCTTTTCCTTAAAACCATGACCGGTCGCCCAGCCCAGCTCGCGTGCAGTGCCGCCACCACCATCACACCTCTGCGCACCTGAGGGCAGCGCGCACCGCCACCACACAGATGAGACTCCTGACGGAAGTGGAGCACACACACACAGACAGACAGACACATACACACAGACAGACACACCGCCGTCCCCGTCATCGGCCATTTACAGACCGGGTGCCTGAGAAACGAGGCCCCGGGGAGGGCAGCCCCATCCCGGCCCAACACACGCAGCACGGGCGGCCGCGCCCTGCCCCAGCCCCGCTCCTCACCGACGGCCGCCCAGGGAAGGGAAGCACAGGGAAGGGGGGGAGCCAACCCCCTTCCCTCCCCTTCCCACCCCCATGCTCCGCAGCTTACCTTCCTTCCCCGCAGGCGGCGGCGGCCCCGGCTCCTCCCCCCGCTCCAGGGAGCCAAGGGAAGATGCTGCCGCGCTCAGGCGCCTCCTCACCGCGGAGCCGGGGAGGCAGAGGGGAAGGGGAGGGAATCGGCTGGCGCCTCCCAGGGATCCACCCACTGCAGCAGGATCCTGGAGAGCAGCGGCCGCTGTCCTCCGAGCCCGGCGGGGGCAGGGCCCCGCGGCAGAGGTGGAGTGCTGGCTGCCGGGGAGAGCTGCGGGAGAGGCAGGAGCACTCCCAGGGCCTGGCCCTTGTGATGACACGGCTGCTTTGGAAAGAGTCATGCCCAGAGCCAGCACGGCGGCGGGGGAGACACCACCCCTTCCCGCCTCAGAATCAGGGAATCCATTAGCTTGGAAAAGACGTCTGAGGTCCCGAGCCCAGCCTGTGACCCAACACCACCATGTCAACTAGACCGAGTGCCACATCCAGTCTTCCCTTAAACACTTCCAGGGACGGTGATTCCACCAGCTCCCTGGGCAGCCCGTTTCAGGCTGTTGCCTGGGCCAAAATACACGTGTCAACCACACACTGAGAGACACATGGTCATAGACTGTTGGGGGAATGTCAAATATGGCTATGCCGTTCCAGTGTGCAATCAGTTATTTTTTTCCCAAAGGAAGTGAGGGGATATTAAGTATTCTGTTTCTCCTATGACTTATATTTAAAATCAAGCAGCAAAGAGGATAGGCTGGGAAGTTTTCCTAAAAGCAACAGCCAGGCTGTTCTGCTTGGTTGTGTGTCTTACCTTGACTGTGACAATATCCTTCTATTTTGCTATGGGAAATACTCAGAGACCCTTGCTGCCATACCCAATTATATTGTTACGTTATTGCTGTGAAAACCTTATTCAGAAGGAGGAAGTTTACTCTGGAGCTAAGGAACCAACTTCCTATCAAAAATTCAATTCCTTTATCACCTAGGGAAGGTCTCAGTTTTTCTTGTGGGAATGACAGCTTCATAAGGATGTTTTGACATTTTAAAGACTGATTTACTTGTATGCAAGCTCTTGTCTGTCCAAAAATGAAGTTTGTGTAAGTACCTAAAGTTGCAAAAAACCTGTCCTTAGAGTTACCAAAGGAGCAGAGATTCCATACGTATATGTTCTCCATACTTGTTATGTTGCATGACAGTTTCAATCCACGGGCTACATGTGCATTGCATCACGTTCTTCACCTATGTCATACCTGAAGTGCCTGCAGCGCTGTGCCGACTATCAATGCTCTTCCCTAACGTGCTCCCCAATGCACAGAATTAAAGAATCACAGAATGATTTGGCTTGGAAAGAACCTTAAAGATCATCCAGTTCCCACCCCACCCCCCAGCATGGGAAGGGCTATCTTCCACTAGACCAAGTGGCTCCAAACCCTGTCCAGCCTGGCCTTGCTGGATCTCAGATGGGTGTATAAGTATAATAATATTCCTGATGATTTCAGCCAAGATGATGGTAGCAAAACCCAGTGGAAGCTGAAGCTATTAATCTTCAGACTGGCAGTAAAGCAAAGAGTAATTGCCCCTAAAACAAGTTTCATCTTGGGATGTGAGCTGTGTATTGATTCTTCAGTGCATATTTTAAAACAGTATCGGATATTTTTCTAGAAGTTATGCTTGATTTGAGTCACAGAAGTGCTATATACGGCGTCAGGCTGAAGGTTGCACTTAGAAGCAGTGGAACAGGTGGTGTATTTGATCCTCTGATACAAAATGCAGTTTGATATGGTGAAGCCCTTAAATCTAGAAGCAACAGGTGTAGATCTCTGAGCAGAGAAAGTGCATTCTGGAACATTTAGCTAAAGGATTGAGTTCAGTGAACAACAGCTGAATGCCAGAGGATGTAGAAGTGAAAAAGGCTAATTTCATTCATGAATGTGCCAAGACAGGAATCAGCAGTAATTAAAAGGTAATTTGTATCCAGCAATTAGTATTTTTTAGACCAGCTATTAGGATGCTGCATACAATGCTACTATACATTTTGATAGGGACGTTGAAAATGGGGGTAGGCTGCATGAAGATGATCAGTGGTTTGAAAGTAAGACATAGATAAAGGGATTATTTGTTTAGCTAATTGAAAACAGTTTAAAGTTAACTGCAGTTTATAGCTTCCTTACAATGAGAAAATATTAGGTACTGAGTGGCATTTTAATTTAAAGGAAAGAAAAAAGCCATTATAAGAAGCAGTGGAGAGAAATTAAAGCCTCAGGAGTTCAAATCAGAAGTGGTGCACAAATTTCTGACAGTGAAAGTGGAAAGTGGCCTCCATTTTTTATGCCTTCAAGTAAAAAACCTGATCCAGTTATTTCTGCGTTTTCTTACATGCCATTTGTTGAACTCCTGTCTCATTTTCTTCCTTTCATTTGAACTGTCCCTGGGTTGTTTTTCTTCTTTCCTAAATGTAATGCCAAATTTAGAACTCAGCAGCAATGAATGGGAAGGAATTGGAGTGGAAAGGAATGCTCATTGCAAGGGGGTTGGACTAGATGACCTTTAAAGGTCCCTTCCAACCCAAAACTATTCTATGATTGTATGATTCTAATATGTGCCTGTCTCATCTTACAAGCAGTTTGTAGGTCCTTCCAATATTTCAGTTAATGACTAGGATGATGCTCATTCCATTTTTGCTTGACATGAAGCCAGGAAGGACTGATGGTGCACTGCAAGGCAGTCTAATTTTAGCTTATACAGTAGCATCACATCACTGTAAAACAGGTAAACCTCATACTGGAGTGTCCAAAAATAGTATCTTAAGACAGAAAAGAAACATTGCCAGGTTGTGAGAAAATGCTACTGCAAAGAGCAAGGATAATTTTCGATCACTGCATGATCAAGAACAAAATTGAAGTAAAGGAGACTCAGCTTTGGCAATAGGGAAAACTACTCTCACAGTGATAATAAGGAAGTTGGGAATAGATTGCCCAGTGAGGTTGTAGTTTCCATGATTTGAAATTGTAGACCAAAAATAAAGTAACTTTTGTTGATCAGATCATGAAAATTGGTCAGATAACCTATTGAAGTCCTTTCCACTTTTAGGATTCTATCATTAGTTCCCATTGTACACAAAATTAGTTCCATTGTAGTTTCCATGTGCAGGAAATGAAAAAAAAAAAGCAATAAGAGGTATAGAAGCTGTAGTTAAAATAGGAACAAATAGCAGTTTTTAATCAAAGCAAAATGTCTTTTATATAAATGTTGATTAATAAAAAGATTATTTCACAATAACCTAATTATTCAAAATACTCAAGCAGTTTTTGTGGCTGAATTCCCTTTAAAAAGCCATTAAAATTCACTCTTCTTTTTTGAGGGGATGGAATATTTTAAGAATGCAATAACAGACTACAAGTTAGACATCACATGGCTGATAGAACAAGTCTAGGAAGAATCATCTATTTTGCTTCTGTATTCAATAATGTCTTATAGGTTGATCCTGACAAGTATTTGCTTATATTCAAACGCCATCTCTGTTGTGATTTTGTGATACTATCCATTATATATGCAAAAAAATCAGAATTTTCCTAGTTTTGAAAAGGCATGATTATGGAAGTATTCTTCATGATTTTTATTTTGACTAAGCATTTCAACAGATAATCTCTGGCTCCTCTTCCCCTTGAGTATCATTGTTTTGATGCTTTCAATAGTACTGTTTTTCAGCCTAATTAATCTCTTTTGATCTTTTCCAGATATTTTAACAGAAATACTGTGTCACTATCAGTCTCAGTGAGCAAAGGATCAAGGTTCCACTACCTCCATGATTACATTGCTTAGATACTACCTATGAAAAATTTCCTTTAAATTATTTTTTAATCTGAGAAGTACAAAATTGTCACAATTTGACCACCACAAAATTTTAATGATGTCCAGGTAACTTCTGAGAAGTGGTTTTTTTTCAGTTACATCATGCTATGCACACAGAAGAAAACAGGACAGAAGCTAGATCTGTGATTATTACCATTTTCTATAAGCACTGTCATTTAATTCCTTGCAAAGATGCTATTTCTAGCACTACAGATATTCTTTTTTCCCACAAAAAATGTTGCAGACAGGAAATGTTTTGGATAGTGTAAAAACATTTCCTGGTAAACATTTTATCACAGCTTGATAACCATTTCCTGTTGGTAAGATTTGTTTTAACTATTGACATTTTGTTTGCTTTCTTGCTATAATTAACACACATATGGCATCTGGCTAAGTGAGCTCATCCTGTTAAACAAAGGTTTTGACAAGTCACACATTTAATTATAATGTCATGCAAGATTTTATATTGTCCATTTCCCTTCATTTCAACTTTGTCTGGAGCAATAAATGAAGGAGCAATACACATGCAGCATTCTGGGAACTGGGAATTCCCAGAAGGGTGGAGGTTCCTCAGTATTCCAAATAGAGCATTGTCTGCTGTGAGCTCAGTGAATTCAGTAAGCTTCCAAAATAACTTTAGATGAGAAGGTGGGACTTCATGGATGATCTTCTTGTTTTTTACAGACTTGGACTTGAATTGACCTGAAGAATACCAGAAGAAATTTGTCACTTTCTAAGCAGCTTTGAAGCATTGTCCTTGCAAACTAATATTAAAAAGAGACTTCATTCAAGAACTGTACTCTATCAAAATATCTTTTCAGTCAGCAGAACCACTTGTGTCATTTTTGTAGCTACCTGCTTACTTTATAAAGTGGTAAGAGTATCACGTGCATACAGTCCATTCTGATTCTCAGTCACACGAAGATTGGAGGCATATTTAGCTATGCCACTACTAAACAGCAGATGGCCAAGACACAGCCTCTCTCCCTGCCTGGATGCATAGCCTAGCTCACGTCCATATTATTGAGGGCTGTATTCCCCTTAAGATCAAGTTGGTCAATCAACACTACATCTCAAATGGCCCTGGAGCTCCCCTGTGCTGTTTGTCATCCTGTGGCCTTCAAACATAACTTACTTATGTCTGTGGGATTTTTTTATCCAGTTCACTGTATTTGAAAGTGGCTGTTTATTAACCTTTTGTTTAAAAACTTCACCTCCACAGTTTTCTTTCCCACAGTTTTTTTTAAAGAGCTAAATTAGGTCACTTTAATGAAAGTGTGCAGTATTTGAGGGTGCAACACCTGCTGAGATAGCATTGAGGGAGTCTGTAGGGAGCCGACTGAGCAGGGTTATCCATAGAGCCCACTGGAAATGGTGTTTAATGTGCACTACCCTTGAACTGCCCTGGTTGGCACAGGTCAAGTCTGCCAGGAAGTCAGCTAACCAGCAGTCTGGGTGATCAGAGGTCAAGTGGTCAGGCACGATGAGTTTAGGGAGTCTAAATAACACTTTGCCTTTATTTTTGTTAGAAAAACCTGAGGAAAGAAGAATCTGGAGGTCAAGGCTTTGGGAAAAGCCTACATGCATAGGGCTGAATTTGAAAATAAAAGGAAAAAAAATTATTGGTGTGTTGTGGATAGGTATATTTTGCATGCACGTCCTGAATGAATTCTTGGAAAAATATCCAAGGAAACAGAATCTGAAAGGTGGTATCTTCTGGGGGTTTGTTTGTTTGCTTTTAATTAGACTGGAAGAGAGTGAATAAAGTATTCTTACAAGTAGTTGATCCCAGTCATGCAACCCAGTGCTGACTGCACAATCTATTCAGGCATCTGGAAGAAGGTGACATTGATGTAATCATACATGTCACTCACTGAGGATGAGTGTAAAAATATGAAGTGTTTGTGGAACAGGAAAATGAACTCACAACCTTGATTTAGAATTCCAAACAAAATTGGTTGCACTGGATCCAGTAAAGATGAGGCTAAAGTAGACTGATTTTCTATTACTGGACTCTAGCAAGAAATAAATAGCAAGGCAAAGTGAATGCTATTTATGGATAGTGTATCATATCCATTATCATCATCAGCTTTTTATGGAGCAGACAACTTAGTAGCCATTGCCTTTGACCCTCATGAATAGAGCAGTTTCCTATACTAAAAATGTAAAATTTATGGCAGCATGTATTTGATGAGATGTAACATTTTTCACTAAATTGCCTTTAATTCTGTAACTGTGTAATTGAAAGATGAGGTAATTGCTAATTTTAAGCAAATGCTTTAGCATTGCTCCCAGATATCTTTCCGGCAGGGAATATATATAGTAACCTTATACGAGGTAATGACTTATATCTCAGGTTTTGTGGGATTTATATTACTTGGTGCAAACAATTTAAAAACAGTCTGCATTTTTTTTCATTGGAAGTAATTTGCAAGTCATTCTATGGGCTGTTGAAAAGCTAAATAAAATCAAGCAATTGCTTTTTGGATATGCATTGAAAAGAATGTTACAAGTGATTGAAGCATCCCATTTTATCAGAAGCCAAGAGCAATATTATATTATTTATGATTGCTGTCAAAATGTGAACTTATAAAATTGTCAGAAGAAAGCTTTTTTTTTTTTCTTTTCAATATACAACATTAATCCTAAGAGTTCAAAAAAAAAAGTCGTTTTCCTCCTACAATTCAACTTTTAGAACTTTCCATTTTAAGATTCTGGAAGTGTTAAAACTTTGCATGAACAAGTCAAGGGAGAGCAATTGACTGAGACTGCTCACAAGAGTCTCCTGCTGAGAAATCTCTGAGCTATTAATGTTCAAAGCCTAGGATAACATTTAAAGGAAGTTTCATATTTACTTACCCTGTTCTTTTCTAACTCACTGCCAGGGAACAGATTTTGTTAGAAGGCCTGACCCTTTATGGCACTTTTCTCATTCTGTGTCCTTATGTAGAGGATGTTTGATTATGTGTCTAGCTTTTGAGATAACA